>VYZW01030450.1:0-39355 GCA_013401315.1 Balaeniceps rex | reverse complement strand
AAGGTCTTTTCCAACCAAATGATTCTACGATTCTATATCCCTTGTCCTCACCTGGTTCCTGGTGTTCCCCTGGCAGGCTCCAGCCCCTGCCAAAGGGAAGGAGGAAATCGTAGACCTGCACGTCTCAATCCACGGAGAATCCCTGGATGTCTCCAAGAAGAAGAAGGTGATGCTGAGAGCCCTGGAGCCTGGGCTCTTCATACAGACAGACAAGGCCGTCTACAAGCCTGGACAGAAAGGTGAGGGGGGCAGGATGGACCACCCTGCTCTGGGCTGAAGGACCTGGTTGGGAGAGGGGTGCAGGAGGCTCAGCCTGGCTCCTATGCTGCTGGGAAATAGGAGGGCTCATCCCGGGATGCACTGGGACCCCCAGCAGTGGCCCAGGGCAACGCCAGGACACGCTGGCAGCGCTGGAGGCTGCGCTGCTTGGGGGGCAGCGCCCCACTGCAGGGCTCAGGGTGGATTTCCATCCATCCCTGCGGATGCACTCACCGCTCACTCCGCATCCCCGTTTGCTCTTTCCAGTGCAGTTTCGAATTGTCTCTTTGGATAAAGACTTCGTTCCCAGCAGTGAGAAGGTGAGAGCAGGGCTGGGGAAGGGAGGAGGCATCAGGGCTCCTCTGCGCTGCCTTCCCACGGTCTGGGCAAGCCATGAGAGAGGTGTGGGAACCAGCCAGCACCTTTCCCCTTGGGAATCCTGCCCCGAGCCAGCTCTGCCTGGGATGCCCTGCGTTGTTCACGCCGGCTTCAGCAGGCTGAGGAAAGAGAAAGCAGAATCGCACGCGTGACGTGGGAACGTACCCACTTAAACATTTGGTTAGGGACGTAGCGATGGCGAGTGGGAAGCAGGGGAAGTGCCATTGATATCCACCAAGTCATCAGACGCCAAGATCACAGGCGAGTTCGGTCTCTGGCACCCCCGAGCAATCACCCGGGTCTCTGGAAGTGCAGGAGGTTCCCAGATGAAGTGGTTGCTGGCTTCTTGTGAAGGCAGGAGGAGATGCCACCTCTCCATGCCATGCTGGCAGTGCCCTCAGCTCATCCCAGCTGGAGCTGCCCACAGGCTCAAAATCAATCCCAAAGCAAATTGAAGGGTTGGAAGCTCACAGCATCTCACAAATAACCCTCACTCTGCTCCATCCACGGCTTCACAGATGTCCCCACCCTGGTGAGACCCCAAGGAAGGCTTTGAATTTCTCCTCTAACCATCTTCTCCTTGCCTTGCAGCTGCCCCTTGTGCTCCTCAAGGTCAGTCTGAGAGATGGAGGGAGGCTCTGGGCAGCGTGGGCTTGGGGAGGCAGCGTGGCTGGGAGAGGAGAAGCATCACGCAGCCATGGGCTGTTTTATCGTGGGGCGCTGGGGTCCCCGGGGTGCTGGGGTCCCCGGGGTGCTGACGCCGCGTGTCGCTGTGTGCAGGATCCCAGCGGGAACCGCATCGCGCAGTGGCGGGAGGTGAGCCCGCGGCAGGGCATCGTAGACCTGTCCCTCCCGCTGGCTGCGGAGCCGGCCCTGGGCACATACACCATCGAGGTGGAGGGGAAGAGACGCTCCTTCAGCGTGGAGGAGTACGGTACGTACTTTAGCCTGGAGAAGAGGAGGCTGAGGGGAGACCTCATCGCCCTCTACAACTGCCTGAGAGGAGGGTGCAGGGAGGTGGGGGTCGGTCTCTTCTCCCAAGTAACAAGTGATAGGACGAGAGGAGATGGCCTCAAGTTGTGCCAGGGGAGGTTTAGATTGGATATTGGGAAAAACTTCTTCATGGAGAGGGTTGTCAAGCACTGGACCAGGCTGCCCAGGGCAGTGGTGGAGTCCCCATCCCTGGAGGGATTTAAAAGCCGGGCAGACGAGGTGCTTAGGGACATGGTTTAGTGGTGGACAGGTACGGTTGGACTCGATGATCTTAAAGGTCTTTTCCAACCAAATGATTCTGTGATTCTATGTGGGGACCGGGAGGTGCACGGGGGTGGGAGCCCCCCTCAGCTTGTCCCCATGGGCAGTGTGTCTTTGCCCCCCTGGCCACCCAGGCACCGCTGTCCTTGTCCTGCGAGTGACAACCTTCTCTCCTTTTGCTTCTCCATCAGTGCTGCCCAAGTTTGAGATGACCATTGACCTTCCCGCCGTGGTGCTGGAGAAGGACAAGAAATTCCAGCTGGAGATTTGTGGACGGTGAGCCCAAACCAGGCTGCGCCAGGAAGAAGGAGGGGATGGGGGGATCCGGCATGATGTGACCCATCAGGCACAGCCTCACGACCCCCCACCCAACAGGTACACCTATGGGAAGCCTGTCCAGGGGAAGGTCCAGGCCAGCTTGTGCCAGCCCTTCAGGCACATCAGGATCCTGGACGTACTTCACGGTGCCCCCGAGAAAGAGATGAACTGCGTCGAGGTTGGCGGGCAGGTGAGCGCTGCCGGGGAGCGTGGGTGCCGCTGGGACAGCCCCTTCCCAGCACTGCCGCTAACGGGGTTGACTCTGTCCCTCCAGACCGAGAAGAATGGCTGCTTTTCAACAGAGGTTTTGTTGACTGCCTTCAACCTGACCAACTCCATGTACCAGAAGCAATTCCAAGTCCAGGCATCGCTGGTGGAGGATGGGACAGGTAGGGACGGCGGTGTTCTCCTGCTTGGGAATGGGCATTGCCGCCGGCGCGGAGTTCTGCGTTCATCCCTGTGTGCGCCCAAACGCACGTGGCAGGGGGCATTGGTCTTCTCCGGGGAAGCCCAAAAGCAGCGCTGTGATTTAGAGGTGCAGGGACCGGGTCCAGGCGGGGATGAGCCAGGTCAGCCAGGCAATGCTCCCAATTCTGACCAGAGAAATGGTCGGGAGGCAAAGACGCCTTTCCAAGATCCAACAACTCTCCCGACGCTATGGACAGCAGCGAGTCAAGTCCTTGCAACGCAAAGCGGTGGTTTCACCCAGTCTGGTGGCGTGGCTTCATTCTTCGAGATAATCCACCTCACCCACCACCTCGGTCCCACCAGAAAAGGCTGCCAGTGGCTTCAGGGGTTGGCCCTGCATCGTGGTGCTTTGGTGAAGCACCTTTTGTGAAGCCTCTGCAGCCAGCTGTGCCTTGGCTTTAGGTCTAAAACACGGCGCAGAGGTTTTGCTCCTCTTGTAGGAGGTGCGAACTGTGCTCCAAGCTGCCGGCTGCAGAGGGAAAGCCTAAAATATCCAGGGACCATTTCTGCACTGTGAGGGGGGAGCTGGCAGCCCTGTGTCCCCGCAACACCCTCAGCTCCCCACTCCCTCTCCACAGGGCTGGAGCTGAAAAACACCAAGAGCTGCAAGATTTTACCCGAAATCCTCACCGTCACCTTCGAAAACACCGATGATTTCTACAAGCCCGGCATCCCCTACACTGGGACGGTAATGGGGGGGTCCCTGCACCCTGCAGAGCTCCCCTGCACCCTGCTGCACCCAATCCTGGTCCCACTGACCTCCAACCCCGCTCTCCCACCCCTGGCCTCTGCCCCACGGCTGCAGCCCAACCAGGGGCATCTCCCCTTCCCTCCCGGTGCAGATGCTGCTGAAGGGAGCTGACGGTGCCGCGCTGCCGCAGAAGGAGCTCTTGCTCATCGTTAGCCAGCAAGGAAAAGATACGAGACAGACCTTCGTGACAGACAGATCGGGGAGAGCTTCCTTCGAGCTGGAGACCTCTGGCTGGAGTGGCATGGTCTCCCTGCAGGTAAGTGACCTGTCTCCCACCCCTTGGGGGTCCCTGTGCTGCTTTCTCCAGTAGTACGGGGCTGGGCACCTCTCCGAGCCAAGAACCTGCATCAACGATGCCTGGTGATGGGACCAGCACCTTGTGGATTCTGGACAGCTTCACCACCTTGATTTCTACCTCTGTCGCTCAGGGTGAAGTCAACAAGGCAGCTCACACCCAGAACGACAGCTCAACGCTCATCTACAGAAGTGCCTACGCGTACCTCAGCCCCTTCTTTTCGGCGAGCAGGAGCTTCCTGCGGATCCACCGGCTGGAGAGTGAGCTGCCCTGCGGCCGGCCCCAGCAGCTCTGGGTGGATTACATCTTCAGCAAGGAGGCCTTGGGGACTCAGCTGGAGAGCCTGGATGTGGTCTTCCTGGTGAGCCCCGGCCCGGGGAGGAAGGGCAGCAGGCATTAGGGCGGTTGGGTGCGAAGTTCCACATCTACACACGTGTTCATGGTTGTGTCCCTGAGGACAAGACAATGAGCAATCTGTCCTGGCTAGACAGAGGGACCTACGCCTCTCAGTAGAGGTGTCTGCTGGCACTGTCGGACCTGCATGCCAATGGGAGATGCTGGGGGGGCTGGAGACAGGGCAAGGTCAAAAACCATCCCGACATTCTCACCCTTGGGTCCACCCTCCACCGGGGCATTGCGGTTCCCTGCTCAGCATCAGCTTCATTGCTCCCATCTCCTCCTCTGCAGGTCCTGGCCAAGGGGACCATTGCCTCCATCCTCAGGAAAGAGCTGCCTGCAGAGGCTGGTAGGTCCTGAGGCATGGACGGACTGCGCAGGGCTCTGCTTTCCGTGCCTGGGCCTCATCTCCCCTCCTTTCCCATGGCCCAGGCCTGAGAGGCTCCTTCTCCCTGGAGCTGCCCGTTGGCCCTGAGCTGGCACCCACGGCCAGGGTGCTGGGCTACGTGGTGCTGCCCAACGGTGAGATGGTGGCTGACAGCACCGAGCTCGAGGTGGCCAAGTGCTTCCTCAACAAGGTGAGCGGAGGCTGCTGGAGACGGGGGACTTGCTCCATGGCTTGTCCATAGCTGCACGCCCTGCGGTCCATCCTGCTCCAGGTGTATCACAGCGTCACAGCCTCTTTAACCCATGCCCTGTTCCCCAAACCCTTGAGCCTGAGCTTATCCTTGTCTAGAAGAGACCTCCATGTGCGTGGCTTGGCCCTGCTCCTCCATGGGAGGTGGCTCCCCCTCCTGCCCTTGCCCCCTGATGCCCCTGTCCCTCCCCAGGTGAAGATGGCTTTTTCGGAGGACAGGGCTCTGCCCGGCTCGGCGCTGCGGCTGGAGCTGGAGGCTGCCCCAGGGTCCCTGTGCGCCATCCGTGCTGTGGACCGCAGCGTGCTGCTCTTGAAGCCTGAGGCTGAGCTCAACACGGAGGCGGTGAGTGGTGGCAGTGCCCAGGGCCCCTTCTGCAGCCCCAGGGACCAGCTGGGGATGGGGGGGAGAGATGACATTGGCTTGGACCTCCCCTACAGGGACTCGGTGCCATGGTGGCCCCGGGCAGTCCTTGTCCTGGGCAGGGCGTAGGTGCCTGGCTGGTTTTGTACCTAGCACACACGTGTTTAATTCCCAGGTCTACAAAATACTCCCCGAATTCGACTACCCTGGAAGCGTTCGGGACCCACCACCCTGTTCGCCATTTTCCTGGCCCTATCTGCCTGACTTCGACATTCCCATCGGCCCACTCGTACCCACTTGGCGAGACTTCTCTCGCCCTCCAAGGAGGCATCTCCCTTTTAGGGGCAATGCCCAGATGGACACCTACAAGTTATTCCAGGTAAAGGCCCTGCCCGCCTGTGCCCCCTGGTTCCTCTTCATCCAGGAGCCGGCTGCGGTTTGCTCAGGGTGCTGAGAAACCACAGCAACGTCCCGTGAAAGCCACGCTCATGGCAAATGTCTTTCCCTTTCCCACGGATGCCAGGCTCCGGTCCTTCTCTGCTTGTCGTCTTCTGCAGCCCTGTGACTATTTACTGCTGGGATGGGGATGTTCCTCCTGCTGGGTTTCGGAGGTGGACAACCTCTTTTCTTTTTCACAGAATGCAGCGTTGAAACTTTTCACCAATGCCAAGACCAACGATGTTTGCGAAGAGAGGTTCTACTTGACTGGGATGGCGGGTCCCCAAGGTCCCAGAGGTCAGCACAGCCCTCGGCTTGCTTGCTCGGGAGAAAAGAGCAAAGAGCTGGTGCCTGGTCCTGGCTCCTGTGTCCTCAGGGGGACTTGGAGCCATCCTGAAAATACACTCGGCATCAAAGGGATTGAAGTGGATTGAAAATGATTTTGGCCACCTTCGGGCTGCCTGCAGGCGAGGTCCAGCTGGGATGCAGAGACCTGTGGACCCTAATTCCTGCTCTGCCTTTTCCAGGTGGTTTTCGCAACACCATCTATTTGCAGAAAGGTGATGGTCCAGAATTCAGGACCGACGCTGCCACAGAAGTAATGGTCGGTAGTAGCCCAGTCGTCGCTGTACAGGAAGAGCCGCCAGCACCCCGGGTGTATTTCCCAGAGACGTGGCTGTGGGACCTGGTCCCCATGGGGTGAGTGAGGACGGTCCCCATGGGGCTGGTCCTCTCCCCACCTCTCCTCCTGCATGGAGGGAGGTTGGGGACCTTGGGATGGCTCCTTCTCCCATAGGGAGAGAGCCAGCTCAGCTGGGGATGACACCAGCCGTGGGTGAACGTGGTGGGATGGCCTCATGACGTTCTCCATCCTGCAGGGAGGGGGGCTCTGCGGAGGTGACGGTGACGGTGCCCGATGCCATCACCGAGTGGGAAGCCGGGATGTTCTGTACGTCCCCATTGGGCTTGGGGCTGGCCCCTGCCACCACCCTCACAGCCTTCAAGCCCTTCTTCGTGGAGCTGGCGCTGCCCTACGCCGTGGTCCGCCACGAAGCCTTCACCCTCGTGGCCACCGTCTTCAACTACTTGCGGCAGTGCCTGCAGGTGAGTGGGGCTGGGGAGGGGGCCCTGGGTCTGGGGTCCAGCGGGGGCTGATGGAGCCGTGGCTGCGGTCCGGCAGGTTCAGGTGACGCTGGCGGAGTCGGCGGAGCTGGAGGTGTCGGCGAGCACGGACAAGGCATATGGTGGTTGCATCTGTGCAGACGAAGCGAAGACCTTCCGCTGGGGCGTGCGAGCCACCAGCCTGGGTATGGGACACTGGGGCCATGGCAGGACCCCTGTGCCCTGCCGTTTGGGGACCCCCTCGGAGGATGGGGTGGGCAGGGAGGACGGGAGCAAATGCAATGCTACCTGGGAAGTTCTCCTCCACTCCACTCTCACCCTCCCCATTGCCTCCCAGCACCGCTCCTCAACCTGGTGACCCCCATCCCAATCCAGCCAGCCCCACACAAAGCCCCAGGGCTGATGCAAGCCCGTGGGGCTGCTGTGCAGGCTGGGGGGGGCTCCGTGGGGACTGAGTGCCCCACTTGCATCTGCAGGGGAGGTGAACATCACCGTCAGCACGGAGGCCCTCAGCTCCAAGGAGCTCTGCGGCAACGAGATACCCGTGGTGCCAGCCCAGGGGCGCGTGGACACCGTGATAAAGCCCTTGCTGGTGCAGGTCAGACGGGTTATGGAGGAGGAAAGTGGGATGGGTCTGGGGACAGGGTCCGAGCAGCCCTCGGGGTGCAGCGGGAGGACTGGGAGCAGGACAGCACCCAGCCCTGGGCCCGGGCTGCAGGCGTGACCCTGGGGGACACGGCTGGTCCCTCCTCCTGACCGACTCTGACGCTGCTTCCCCACAGCCCGGGGGGATCCTGGTGGAGAAGGCGCACAATTCCCTGCTCTGCCAGGAAGGTAGGACCGGCCGGGGGTGTCCGGCAGGGACGTGGGGACATGGGGCAGGGACGCTTGGCCACTGGTAGCAAGGGCCACCAGGCCAGAGGAGCCGAGGACCAGGGTCCATAGACACTCTTGGCTGAGATGCCCCAAGCCTTGAGCCCATGGAGGGGCAGAGCAGAAAGGGGGTGGGCGAGGGTTCCATGGGGCCGGGCCGGGAGGAGCTGGGCATCCTCACTGTCGTTGCCCTCCATCCCCACAGCCAGTGAAAAAATCTCCCTGGAGGTTCCTGCAAACATCTTGGAGGGCTCCCAGCGAGCCCACGTCACCGTGATGGGTAAGGGACAGGTTGGGGACCGGGGCCCACCTGGGGCAGGGAGGGTGCAGAGCTCCGTGGCCCAAGCTCAGCAGGAGGTGGGACCGCCCGAAGCTGAGATGGGAGGGGATACAGGGTGCTGGTGGCAGGTGGCCACAGCCAGTGACGGTGCTCTCCATGTCCCCCGGGACAGGCGACATCATGGGCAACGCTCTGCAGAACCTGGACCGTCTCCTGGCCATGCCCTACGGCTGCGGGGAGCAGAACATGGTCCGCTTCGCCCCCAACATCTACATCCAGCAGTACCTGGAGAAGAGCGGGCAGCTGCACCCCGACACCCGCGCCAAGGCGCAGGGCTTCCTGCAGAGCGGTGAGCGACCCCGGTCCCCTCCTCTCCCTGTCCCTTGCTGCCGAGGGACACCACCGCCCCATATCCCCCCTCCCCATTTTCTACCCGCGCCCCAGGGTGGGTCTGGGCTCCAGGCAGCCTCTGGGGTCCCCCGGGAGTGTAAAGACCACCGTGTGAAGGCTCGTTCCCATCTCCTCCTTGCAGGGTACCAGCGAGAGCTGCTCTACAAACACGACGACGGCTCTTACAGCGCCTTCGGGAAGAGCGATCCCACGGGCAATACCTGGTGAGGGACTGCACAGGGCTCCGGCAGGCTGTGCAGCGGCACCCCTCCAGGGACCGGCCGTCCCGGGGCTCCTCCTGCCCACCCCAGTCCCAGTCTCCCATCTCTCTGACATCTCTCTGGCTCGTAGGCTGACAGCGTTTGTCCTCAAGTCCTTCGGGCAAGCCAGAGCCTACGTGGCCATCGAGGAGCGGCACATCACGGATGCGCTGCAGTGGTTGCAGAAGCAGCAGGAGCAGAAGACAGGCTGCTTCCGCAGCGTGGGGAAACTCTTCAACAACGCCCTGCAGGTGGGTTGGTGGGGTGGGACATGGGGACATGCGGCCAGAGCTGGGCTGGCCCCAGCATGTCCCTGGTGTCTGGTCTAGGCAGTGGAAGAGTCCCTGTGCCGGTGGCACGGCATGGCCGGACCCGTCTCCCACTGTCCCCTTTGCAGGGTGGCGTCTCGGACGAGCTCTCGCTGTCGGCTTATGTCACGGCTGCAATGCTGGAGCTGGGGCTGTCCCCGACGGTGAGGATGACCCCGTCTTCCCCGGAGGGGCTCATGGGGTGGGGATGGGTGCTGGGGCAGGGAGTCCGGCTGTTCCAGGCCACCTCCTAGCCTGAGCTGGGCGCGACTGGTCTCACTGGGCAGAACCGGGGTCTCTGAGCGATGCCCACACCCGGGGCTGGCTCCTGACTCTGCTCCCGTGCCAGGACCCGAAGGTGAGCTCAGCCCTGCAGTGCCTGGAGGCTTCAGCCACGGACGACCTCTACACGCAGGCGCTGCTCGCCTACGTCTTCGGGCTGGCAGGGCGCTGGGAGCAGCAGAAAACCCAGCTGCAGAGCCTGGCCCAGCACAGCGTCAGCGCAGGTACCACCCAGCACGGGCATGGGCACCTCCAGGCAGTGTCACCCTCTGCCTGGGTCACCCCATCCCACCCCCGGTCCCCCGGGACCCCCGGAGCAGGGGTCTGAGCTCCCACTCCCTTCTCCCCCAGAGGGGCAGCTCTACTGGCAGAGGAAGGGGAAGGCTCAGCCCCCCTCGCAGGGCTCCTGGGCCACCGCCGCGCCGGCGGAGGTGGAGATGACTGCCTACGTCCTCCTGGCCTACCTCTCCCAGCCCCAAGTGTCCTCTGCTGACCTGGGGACTGCTTCCCAAATTGTCCGCTGGCTCAGCAAGCAGCAAAACCCCTACGGGGGCTTCGCCTCCACGCAGGTACTGGCACCAGGGTCCATGGGGCTGCTCCAAAGCATCCCCTCCCTGCATCTGCAGTTAGGGGTGAGCCTGGCTCTGTGCTTTCTCCATGCCCAGGACACCGTGGTGGCCCTGCAAGCCCTGGCCAAGTATGCCACCCTGACATACGGCAGCAACGGGGACTTCACGGTGACGGTGACGTCCCCGACGGGCACTGCGCAGGACTTTGTGCTGCACGACAGCAACCGGCTGGTGCTGCAGCGGGCGGCTCTGCACGAGCTGCCGGGGACGTACGGGGTGCAAACCCACGGGCAGGGCTGTGCTCTGGTGCAGGTGGGTATGGCCTGGGGTCCCCGTCCCCGTGCGGTGCCCACTCGGTGGCTCTAACCTTCCCGTGTCACCCCAGGTGACCCTGCGCTATAACGTGCCACCCCCTCCGAGCACGGGGACGTTTGACCTCCACGTGGAGACGGAGCCCAGGGAGTGCAGGGGGGACGCCAGCACCCGCTTCCGCCTCCTCCTTCAGGCACGGTAGGGGCTGGGGCTGCCCCCCGGGTTTGGGGGGACCAGGAGCAGCCAAGGAGGGAGGGCAGCCCCCCAACCCCACCCTGGGGCTCTGCCCTTGCAGGTACACCGGGGAGCGTCCCACCACCAACATGGTTGTCATCGAGGCCAAGCTGCCGTCTGGCTACATCCCTGACAAGAGCTCCATGGTGGAGGTGAGAAGCCCCCCGCTGCCCCCAGGACCCCCTCTGCCCTACTGGGGTACCCACCCTGCCACCGAGTCCCTGCCTCTCGGGGGCAGCGGGACCTGGAGGGGCACCCACTCGGGATGCTGGCCCTGGCTGGGCACCCACCGAGCAGCTGTCGCCCATCCTGAGCCTCGTCCCTCCAGCTGAAGAAGCAGAAGCTGGTGAAGAAGGTGGAGGTGCAGCCCGACCAGGTGACAATTTACCTGGACCAGGTGAGACGGGGCATGGGGACAGGAGCGGGACCCCGCGTGCCGGGGCGTGGGGATGCTTCCCCATCGTGGATGGTTGCACCTCACCCCTGGGCCATCTCCACAGCTGACGAAGGAGGAGGAGACCTTTGCTTTCACCGCCACGCAGGACTTCCCGGTGAGGAACCTTCAGCCGGCCACCGTGACGCTGTACGACTACTACGAGACGGGTGAGCCCTGCCGGGGACATGGCCCCAGGCTGCCTGGCCCCGCTGCCACCCCTTGCAACCCCAATGGCTCAGAGGGGATCTGGCTGAGCTTTCAGTTCGCATTGACGAGCTTTGGCTCGTTAACGGGAGCAGCTCACCCTGAGCCTATTGGTCACCATCCTTCCCGTTGCAGGTGACCGCACGGATGCTGCCTACAGTGCACCTTGCAGCTCAGGTAGGGGCCGAGCCTGACAGGGCTGAGGGGTCACCCCACTGTCGGGACCCTGACGGGGACCCGCTGACCCTGAAGGGCCAACCCAGGCTGTGCCAAGTCCCTGGACCCAGGGGAAGGAGGGCAGCGAGTGGGGATGAAGGAGCCCAGCCAGGAGCCTGGAGCCCTGGATTGATGGATGGGGACTTGCTGGCCAGAGCCTGGGGAGTTAGAGGTCAGGGAGGACCCAGGCGTCCAGGTTGTGGGGTGCAGAGAGGAGCAGGGGGCTCTGACCCCCATCAGCCCTGGCCTTCCTCCTGTGCACCTTACGGAGCTCCCCATCCGTGGGTTTGGGGTCACACAGGGGATGAGACCCTGAGCTCCCAGGGATGGAGCTCAGCGGGAGGGACAGGGGCAGCCAAGGGTGGCGGCAGGGGCAGAGGGGCTCTCCTCTCACAGCACACCTTTATTTGATTTTGAAGAAGCTGACGGTCAGGGGCAGGAAAACTTCTAGCACAGCCTGAAGCCTGGCAGCTGGTCCCCTCCGCTCGCCCCAACTCCCTCAGCCACCAAGGACTGGGACGGCCGATGGCCTCTGCTCCTACCCTGGCCATGGCCCTGACCCTCCACGGGGGCAGAATGCAGCCCAGAGACACTCACAGCACCATCGGCACCCACTGCGGCACCGCTCACTCTGGACTCGGCCACTTCTCCCTGTAGCACAGCTCCCACCCCACCAGGACCCAACAGAGCCACAGCCAAGGGGCTGATGTGGCCCCACAAGCAGAGACATCTCGCTGCTCTGCGAGCCCCTGCCACAGATATTTGACTTTGGTTGAACAGCTAAGCGACAGCTTTACAGGGACACCCCGGTGCATCTCCCCATTACCACCCCGAGGGAGCTCTGGGGCACCAGGTCTGGCCTCTCCACTCCCCATGGCACTTCAACGGGACCAAGACCTTTAAGAAAAGCTGGACCTTCCCCAGCAGGTCCCCACTGCCACTCACCCCATCATGCTCTCCCTGGGAGTCATGGTGCTACCCCGGCCCCCTCCCCAGCACTAACATGGTGACGCTGTCACCAAGAGGGACCTGGGGACACCTCCGCAATCCCATCAAAACAGATTCAGGCACTCATCGACGGAGAGAAGCCGCAGTCCCCCCAGCCCCTGCCCTGGGTCTAAATAAATACATTTGCTCAAGTGCATATTTTCTCTTGGTCTTTCTTTTCTTAAAGTTGCAAGGTCCCACACCTGGAGGGGGTACGGGTGGAGGGGAGGTGGGGATGGGGTGGCTGCTGTAGATGTCAGGCGAGTCAGCTGCTGTTCAGCTGCTTTGCCAGAGATAAAACGAGGCAGGCCGAGGCAGGGGGGCTCCCCAGGGTGTTAGCAGAGCTGCGCAGACCCCAGTCACCCTACGCTCCTCTCTACCAAACAGCACACGAAGGGACACGGCAGCTCGCAGCGCAGGCCCCTCACCTCATCAAGACGCGGGACACATCCTGGGGCATCCTCAGACCAGGGTTTAATTCTGCTGCAACCGAGGAGCTGCTCCGTGCAGACCACCGACACCCGCCTGCCTCAGGGTGCAGCACACACCGTCCTGTGACTTTGGCGACAAATATGGCCTGGGGAGCCATCCCCCTGAACCCCAACCTCCCTGGGGACAGTGAGGGCTGGCGTGGATGCTCGTGCCGTCTCCGCAGTGCAACAGTCTCCCATGACAGCCGGCAACGGTGACAGACCTGGAGATGCAGCCACACAGCGAGCATAGGAAGGGGGTCGATGCTACAGCGCTGAGGCCAAATAAACCCTCCCTGCCCCACCGGAGGACAGGAGGCAATGTCAAATCAAGGCACTAACAGCAACGGGTGGCTAAGTCACAGTCCTGTCCCCACAATGGGGGAGAGCAGCAGGGCGAGCCGGATGCTCCCAAAGCTGCAGTGCGAGTACAGGAGCCAGTCGTGCCCCAAGCAGTCCCTCGCCAAGGACGGAGCTGGTCCCTCATCACTTATGGCGTTTTTTGTTCTGTTCTTTGCGCTTCTGAGCCCTCACGTCCTTCTTCAGGCGGCTGTCGACGACCTTGAACTGGCCCTTGACGCCGGGAGGACGGCGCACCCGGGGTCCTACGCCTTTCTTAGCCACCAGGTAGGTGACCTGCCGCTTCTCCTTGGCCAGCCCAGCCTTCTTGTAGATGCTGCGGGAGAATGGCAAAAGATGAGACCGAGACCCCAGCACCCCGGCCCAGCTGCAGCAGTTTGGCTTTGGCACATATCCAAAGACCAATACTGGGTCCCACCACTCCTCTGGGGCTCCGTGCCCCAAGATGGGTCTCCCTTGCTTGCTCTCCCACCCCTCAGCCTACACCCGGATCTAGCCCAGCCTTTTCCAGCCCTGCTAGGTTACGTGCAGCAGCTGTCCCCGCAATCGAGACCAGCACAACACAAAGGATCTGGATCCTGACTTCACCACTCACCGCCGCAGCTGGGCCACCTTCTCCCTCTCCGAGATATCCACCGTGCTCACCACGGCTTCTGCTTTCTTCTTCATCTGCTCCATCTTCTTCAGCATCTGTGGGGAGGGTGAGGGACAAGGGGGATCAGAGGAGGGACAGAGCACCGGGGCGGAGGAACAGAGCACCCGTCCAGGACCACAGCCCCACTCACCCGCCGCTTCTTGCGGGCCTTGGCCTCTGCCACCTTCTTGATGGGGCGGGCGTTGATTTCACGCCAGCGCTGCCGATACGCTTCAACCGTCTGCCGGTCCACGGGTATCTGCTTGCGCCGATGCTGCTTCTCCTCCTCAGTGAACCACTCCGGCAGCTCCCCCTCATCCTCGTTGAAGGAATACCTGGGGGTGGACAGACTCGGGTGAGTTGTGAGACATGAGGTACCCACACCAATACATCTGCCACCCCCATGGCCTGTCTCCTGTTGGGAGACCAAATGCCGCTCCCCCTCTGGCAACCACAGCTGCAAGTACCTGTTGAAGGAGTCATCAATCAGGTCCCGCCTGGCCTTTTTAGAGGTGGCGATGACGGAGCCGAGCGCCAGGCCCTCTGCATCCAGGACACGGGCTCTTTTCACTGCAGCATATGGACAGATTAAAGCTTGGCCTACCTGCAAGCAGCCTGAGACCCAGGGAGCAGCAAGCCACCCTGCCAGCCCAGAAAAGCATGGTCTGACCCTGCCTCCTGTCCCTAAAGAGGGACTTACGGTGGTATCATCGGGTGCACGTGGGTCCAGACAGCACCCCCCACTCACCTGGGTTCTCAATGGGCACCACCTCGAAGCCACACGGCTCGACACGGCCCCGCTTCCTCCCCACCGGTGTCAGTGGCCTGTGGAGAGGAGAGTGGTCAGAGCTGGGGACTGTGGAGCTGGGGGAGAACATCCAGACTGCCCCCCTCTCAGCCCTCACCTCTCGTCGTCGCTGCTGCTGTCATCATCACTGCTCTGCTCATCCTGTGCTTTACCAGCGTCGGGTTCTCTGTCTGCAGCAGGCGCGGGCTCAGCTGGAGCTTCCTCCTGGGGTACTTTCTTCTTCTGCCCTTTCCTTGTTGCTTTGTCTGGGGAACAGGAACCACTGGGTGAGAGAGGGTTGAGGCAGACCCCACTGCAGATCATTCCTCTAGAAACCCAGCTCACTAACGCTACACTAATGCCGGCTCGTTAACTGTGTAATGAGGCTGGAAGCAACCTCTGGAAATCTCCAGTCCTGCTCAGAGCAGTGTCCACACCATAGTTTGATCCAGCATCCCAGACCGGTCTGTGGGGCTGTCCCTCTCTGCCCCCCGCCAGCGACGCAGCCCCCCCACTAACCTCTCTGAGACTCGCGCTGTCTCTCAGCCAACATCTGCGACTGCCCCAGCTCCAGGTCCGCATCCGCATCGTCCTCGATACCGGCAAAGGCGTCCTGGGGATGGGGAGCAGCGGGTCAGGGGACGCAGGGCAGACCTGGGGGGCTGCTGGGGCCCAGGCTGCCCTGTCATTTCTGGCCCAGAAGGACTCACCTTCCCGAACCACAGGCTGGTCTGCTGTTCCTCCAGCACTGACTTCTCCTCCAGGGGCACCAGCAGGGGATTCTCCTCTTCCTCTCCTTCCTCCTCCTCTTCCTTCTGCTTAAACTTCACCCTGTGACAGACAGCAGCAGGATCAGTGCTCCCCAGCCAGGATGGGGTGTGCCCACTGCTGGACTCTAGAGCTGCTCCAAAGGAAGCCCCTGTCCCAGGGAGGCCTCTCCTGGCTCTCACCTCTTTGCACCCTGCTCTCGCCTTTCCCGCTCCAGTCGGCGCTGACGGGCCTCTATCTCAACCAGCTCCTCCGGGTCCAGATCGCTGGCCAGGGACACATCATCCTCTTCCTCATGATCCGAGACGCAAATGTCATCGTCCCCTGGTCCTATCTCCAGGAGGGCATCTGCTGAAGCCATGTCCCCCCGGGTCAGCTCGTCCAGCAGCTGCAATGCAAGTGAGACTGGAGTCACAAGCTACAGCGCATCAGCCATGTGCCTGCCACTGTCCCGGCCCCGATGGCTCTTGGAGCCTGGCCTCCCTCTGCCCCACGCACCGGGGTCCTGTGGATACTCCGGAGGGAGAACATGCTGGTGTCACCATCATCAGCGATGGAGACACCAGGGAGGTCCATCTTCAGCTCCACACGCTCACGCTGCTTCCGCTGTTCCTTCAGGATCTTCTTCTTCTTTCTAGAAGAGGCAAAGAAATGAGGCCATGCTGCCTTCCTCCCCATCCCCACACACACACATCCCAGTGGCTCATCCACTGCCACGTTGGTGCCAGATCTCCCCCAGGACTGGGGACCCAGCAGCACTGTTATTCCTCTGTGAGGGGTCCTCAACCCTGCGGCAAAGGGGGCCCACACCAGCTTGGAACAGCTGCTTCTCCTGCCTGAAGGAGCAGACGCCGCCGAGGACCCCAGCCCCACAAACCCCGCCTGCTGTCAACAGAGGGACAGGCTCTGACACAACCACCCTCCGTCCCCATGGCTAGAGCCCCTCTGTGCTCTGCTGGCCTGGTACTCCCCCATCTCTCCTCATCTGAGCTCTTTTTACCTCTTTAACTCTGCCAGCTCCTTGGCCTTCATCTCTGCCAACGCCAACTCTACCTCCTCCTCTTCCTCTTTCACCACCTCATCAGCTGCGGCTCTTGACGATGTCTTCTTCTCCTTCTTCTCCTCCTCTTTGCCTTCCTCCTCTTCACCGGAGCTCAGGCTGCCAAAAGGAAGGAGCTCAGACCGTCTCTCATGGTGGCAGGCCCATCCCACCATGTTGGTGCTCTGGGGCAGCCCTGTTGTTCCTACTTGATATCCAGCTCCTTTGCCTGCTCTTTCAGCTTTTTGGCCAAAAAACGCCGCAACTTCGTCCTCCAGTTCAGCAGGGCTCTGTGTGGGGAGGCAGACTGTTAGAGACACCCACCAGGCCCAGCATTAACGCCCTGTCCCAGTCCCAGTCCCAGTCCCAGTCCCAACCAGTACCTGAGCTCTTTGCGTCCCAGCACACGGATGTCCTTGCAGCACTGACGCAGCTCCTCCGTGGTGGAACTGTGATTCTCCAGCTCACCGTCCCCCAGCGTGATCTGGACAGAGCAGAGGGAAAGGGCTGTTATGCCGGAGCCTGAGCTCCTGCCCTGCCTCCTCTCTGTAAGAACAGGAACGGGGCCATTGCTGGGGCACCTGGCTCCCTCTTTTCATCACTCTGTGCTCCTGGGGACGTCTCAGGGGCCACCAAGGTGCCCCTCACTTCAGGCACCCACCTCGTTGGCCTTGGAGAGGAAGTCCACGGGGTTGGGAGCCTTGAGGAAGTCCATCAGGGTGAAGCGGTGGTAGAGGGTGGTGTCACCATCTGCGTAGCCTTCTGCCTACAGGAGGAAGGAGCTGTATGAGGTGTAGCAGGGCACATAAAAGCAGCTTCAACCATCCCTAAAGGGCAAGTGATGTCACGTAACTCATGTCTTGCTGCAGTGTCCACCTAAACGTACCCACATGACTTAGGGATGAGGGCAAGTTACCTGCCCCAACCTGCCAGCTCCATGGCGTCTCCCAGTCCCACCTCAGACTCAGAGCAGTGACAGCTCCGTGCCCAGCTGAGACCACTTGACATGGCCTTTACTGTCCTGTGTCCTAAAGACACCTCAGAGACGCAAACCCAGCGGCCAACCATTGTAGGAAGGGTTTTATCGATCCATCCCCAGCCTCACAACTTGCTCACCACTTTCCCATCACCACCTTCTAAGGCTGTAAACCTCCCCAAAACTGACTCTTCCACCACCTCGCATCCCCAGACCTTTCGTTTTCCTGAGCAACTTTACTTATTACGATCTCTTTGGCCCCAATCCCCAGCCCCTTTAGTGTGCGTTTGGCCTTGCTGCCCAGTGGAGCAAGCTCATACCTTTGGCTTCTTTTTGCTGACCAGCTCGGTAACAGACTTAGTCTGAACCTCCACCTCCTTGAAGGCGTATTTTGGGTCAAAGAACTTGCTGTCGATTTTGTCTGGAGCCTGATAACCTGGGACGGAGGAATCAGAGACATCAGCAGGTTTTTCCCCGCACCATCCCAGCGGCTGCAGGTCCCCCGGCCACTCACCCTGGCACACCACAAAGATCTCAGCGGACTCATTGCGGGAGGCTTGGGGCTTGGTGGCCTGAACCTTGTGGAAGAACTGCTGGAAGATCCAGAGAAGCGGTTGGTAGTCCCGGGAACGAAAAACCTTGGTGATGAACCAGCCGCCTTTGCAGAGGAATTCGCAGGCCAGTTTCAGGGCCATGAGGGTCAGGTTGGCTGGAGCAGGGGAGAAAAGCAGTCAGCAGTCGTCACCGTCCCACAGTGCACACCACTGCCACCCTGCCCTGCTGGGTGTGAGATGTGCCTGCCCTCGTACCCCCCCAGACCATGCCAGGCCACACGCCAGCCCCGGACAGGCCCTACCTTGGGAGTAGGCATCATGCACCCAGCTGGCTCCCACGTTGGGTGCTCCGTCGTTCAGCACCACGTCCACCTTCCATGTCTGCAGCTCTTTGCGCAGGGCCTGAGGGATGGGAACACACGTTTGTCCCGCAAACCCCTCTGCAAGAACCAACAGGCAGCACCCCCACCCACGTCAGCTCAGCTCAGCCCCCTGCCACAGTTCTACCAGACGGGCGTGTGACGCTCAGGGCAGGGGAGACAGGTTCGTACCTGGCGGCACTTCTCAGTGGTGATGTCCTCCTGCAGCGTCACTACGTTGGGAATGGGCTTGATGGGGACCAAGTCGACCCCTGGCGTAAGGAAGAGATGTGAACACGACAACCTCCCAAAACCAGGCTCCAGCCCATCCCACGTGGCTTCTCCACCTGCTCTCTCCTCCTACCAGGATCCCCAAATCCAGGATTCCCTTCCTTTGGGCCTCATCCAGGGACTGCAGTGGAGGTCCCTGCCCCCAGCCCACCCCTCACCCACCACTCACCAATGATCAAACTGGAAACTGGCATGAATTTGGAAGCCACCTGCAGCCTGGAAACAACAGAAAGGATCAAAGCTACAGCAGGATCCCAGGAGAGCCCCCAGCCTTGAACTGTGCTGTCCTGGTGTTTGGGATCAGCTTTGGCACCGAGGGCAGAGACTGAGATGAGCCGCCACAACAGAAAACACAAAAGCCACTTGACAACAAGGTGCCAGAGCAGCTGGCGGCACTGGGCTGTGACGTGGGGCCCTGACACCACTCACCACCCGCCGGGGGCTGCACACAGGTCCAGCAGCGCCCGGGCCTTCTGCAGGAACTGGAACTTCCTATTGAGCTGGAGAAGCTTGAAAGAGGACCGGGAGCGAAAGCCTGTCGGAGGGAAAGCCATGGGTTATGGATTACCGGGGTTAGGGGTTAGTGGGGCCACAGCCTTCCCTGCCCCGCAGCGAGCGGGCAGGCCCCTCACCTGTCTCCTTGGCCAGGTGGTAGAACTTGTCCCTCCGGCTCTTGCCCAATTTGCTTTTCTTGCCCATGGTGGCACCGGGTGGGGCCCTCCGCGGGGTCGGGACCTGCTGTCAGCCGCCGGCACGGGCCTAAGGGAAGCAGATGGGGTGAGCTCGGGGCGAAGGGGAGCGACAGCCCGGTGTCCCCCCGCAACCTCCCCAGGAGAACCCCACCGTCCCCTCAGTGCTCCCCCGCTGACCTCAGCACACGCCGGCCCCATGTCCCCCCCAGGCCCACCCGCACCCCGGCCCCGCAGCCCACCGAAGCCTTCCGGCCTACCCCGGCCCGGGGTCCCCCACCGGCCCGGGGTCCCCTCAGCTCTCACACCCCGGTCGCCCCTTCCCGCGCCCAGGCCGCTGCCGCTGCCCCCAGCGCACACGCACACACACGATCACGATCCCGATCCCGATCCCGATCACGATCCCGCCGCCACCGCGTGCCCGTGCCGTCTTCCCGGCGTGCCTCGCGCAAGCCACTCGACTTCCGCTTCCGCTCGCCACCGGCGCCATCTTGGGAGTGGCGCGTCCCTGCCGCCGGGTCCAGGCGGGCTGCCGCCGGCGGAAGAAGGGGCAGTGATACCGAGTCACCTCGGAGGCACGTCTATGGTCTGCTCTTGCACCTCTGGTACATCATAATACGGAGAAATTACCTTTGACCGTACCAAGATGGCGGCAAGGTCCCGACCCGAGCGAGCCACTGAGACGCATGCGCACTTCGCCCTGCCGGCTCCGCACTGCGCATGCGCTCTCCGCGGCTCGGGACGAGCGGGTGTTCAGTGCCTGGGGCGCGGCGGGGAGAGGAAGTGACGCCATCACGCCCGGCGCGCGGGGGGTTAGCAGCGGAAGGAGGGCGGCGGCCATCTTTAGTGCCGGCAGGAGCGGCGCCGGCGTCCCCATGCCGGCGGAGAAGATGGCGGTGGACGGGCCCGAGCAGGTGCGGCCGGGCCGGAGCGGGGTGCGGCAGCCGGCCGGCGGGTGCTCGGGTCGCGCCGTGCTGCCGCAGGGCTCTGCTGGGACCGGGTCTGGCCGGGGCCTGGCGGGCGGCGTGACTCGGCGGGTCTCGCCTCAGCGTCCCCGGGGGCCGACCGGGGCCTGGGGCAGCCCTTGGGGTGTGCGGGACGAGGCTCTGGGAGCGGGTAGGGAGGATGGGGAAGGGGCGTGCCGGTGGGAACGGTGAGACCCGGCGCGGAACAGGCGCTTTGGGGCTGTTGTTGGGCCCCGGACTGGGGAGGCAGAAGGTGGATGGGAGGGAAAGCGGGGACTCGGGCCCTGACCCGGGGAGATCGGCGGGGGGAAATGGAGACCAGAGGATCAGCAGGGAGACTGAGCGGGAGTAGAGATTGTTTTCCAGGCCCTGGGTGGAATGGGAGGCCCTTGAGGCTAAGGCCAGTGCTGCTGAGCTCTGCTCTCCCACAGATGGAGATGGACGATGGGAAAGGCGGCACAGGGCTCCGGCAGTACTACCTGTCCAAGATCGAGGAGCTACAGGTGAGCCAGTCCTAGCTACACAGGAGATACCCAGCCAGCCTGCCCCAGAACGGCATCACTGTGGTTCCAGACGGGACTGCGTGGCCATGTCCCTATGCGTGCGCTTGCCTCGAGAGCACCCACAGCCTTTTCTGTGCTGCGGGTGCCCTGTTCTGGGGTGCGAGGAGGAAGCAGTGCCCCAGGGTGGTATCTGCAAGCAGGACCCAACTTTTGAGCAGTGCGGGTGCATGAGATGAGCCTCAGTCCTGTGAACTGACAGCACTGCTGTGTGCGTGCGAGGTGTTGCCCAGCCCTTGGCAGTGGGGTTTGGCTGGCTACGTCCTTCTGGGAAGGGCTGTACCCCTCCAGGTGCCTGTCCCAAGATGGAGGCCATTGCGCTGGTGCCTGCGCTTAGTTGATGTGAGCGCTGTATGGGATGTGGAGGACTCAACAAAGCTTTTCTTCCGACAGCTCATCGTGAACGAGAAGAGCCAGAATCTGCGTCGCCTGCAAGCGCAGAGAAATGAGTTGAACGCTAAAGGTACGGCTTGGCTCCTCTCATCTTCCTCGCCCGGGGTTCTGTGGCTGGTCCTGCCTGCAGGGCTGGTGGCTCCTGGATTGGCTGCTGGCCACTGTGCCGAGTGCTGCCCCTCCATCGTGGGCAGGGGGTCTGGGCGTGGGTGCCTGTGGCTGGTGCTGATGTCCCCCTCTCTGCAGTGCGCCTGCTGCGGGAGGAGCTGCAGCTGCTGCAGGAGCAGGGCTCTTATGTGGGAGAAGTGGTGAGAGCCATGGACAAGAAGAAAGTGCTCGTCAAGGTACGAGGCTGGGCTGTCCCGAGGGTGCCCGGGGGTGGGTAGAGTGGGCTGAGGTCCGACAGACCCTCCCTTTGACCCCACGGGGGCTGGAGCAAGTGTGAGTGTGAGCTCTGGGGGGATGTAACAACTAAAAGATGTGAATTGAGTGCTCTTTCTCCGGAGGAGCACGTTGCGGTGGCTCTCCTGGGCCCAAATCTTCCCCAGGCTGGTGGGAGGCAGCTGGCTTAGGGCTTCCTGGGGGGCAGGAGGGGCCGCAGGGTGTTTGGCAGTGGCTGAGCTCTCTGGCTCCTTCCTCCCGCTCCGAGCAGCTGGTGTGGATATTGGGCACGCAACAGGGGACTTCTCAGAGAAATAACTCTCACGGTGGCAACTGCCACCTTCCAGGTGCACCCAGAGGGGAAGTTTGTGGTGGACGTGGACAAGAACATCGACATTAACGACGTGAGTGTCCCGGGGATGTGACCGCTCCCTCCGGGCAGCCTGGCGCTGCCTGCCCACTTCCTTGCCGCAGGGATGCTGAGCTCTGCTCTCGCTGCAGGTGACCCCGAACTGCCGCGTGGCCCTGCGCAACGACAGCTACACGCTGCACAAGATCCTGCCCAACAAAGTGGACCCTCTCGTGTCCCTGATGATGGTGGAGAAGGTTCCGGATTCCACTTACGAGATGATCGGGGGCTTGGACAAGCAGATAAAGGAGATCAAGGAAGTGATCGAGCTGCCGGTCAAGCACCCTGAGCTTTTTGAGGCGCTGGGGATCGCCCAGCCCAAGGCAAGTGCTGCTGCGGTGCCACTGTGATGCTGCCTGTGTCACCCCTGGGGACGTCCCCATGTCTCCTGTCAGGGTGTGGCTGCCTGTGCGGGCACAGACAGGGGTGCTGAGCCTGGCCCGGCAGCGGTGCTGATGTGTCCGTGTGGCTGTTGCAGGGCGTGCTGCTCTATGGACCCCCCGGCACAGGCAAGACCTTGCTGGCCAGGGCTGTGGCCCACCACACCGACTGCACCTTCATCCGCGTCTCGGGTTCCGAGCTGGTGCAGAAGTTCATCGGCGAAGGTAAAAGGGCACGGGGAGGCGGCTGCTTGTGCCAGAGCCCCAGCGAGGGCTGTCGTGGTGCTGGGTGGCCTCGGGACAGGCCTCTTGCGTGGTGTCCGGGGCAGACGGAAGCGCCGCGGCTGTGCTGAGCCGTGCGCGGTGCCAGGGCTCAGCCCTCTCTGCTCCTCACAGGTGCCCGCATGGTGCGGGAGCTGTTTGTCATGGCCCGGGAACACGCTCCCTCCATCATCTTCATGGATGAGATCGACTCCATCGGCTCCTCCCGCCTGGAGGGGGGCTCTGGCGGGGACAGCGAGGTGCAGCGCACGATGCTGGAGCTCCTCAACCAGCTCGATGGCTTTGAAGCTACCAAGAACATCAAGGTAGGAGGGTGCCATCCCTGCCTGGGGCTGGGGCCGTGTCCTGCTGGCCCCTGGGTGGCAGCAGGGTGCCCAGGGTGGTGACGGTTGTTCTCCCCGATCACCTCACCCGTGCAGGTGATCATGGCCACGAACCGGATTGACATCCTGGACTCGGCTCTGCTGCGCCCTGGCCGCATCGACAGGAAGATCGAGTTCCCCCCTCCCAACGAGGAGGTAGGTGGGGGTGTCCCATGGATCTCCCTTGGTCTCCTGCTGTCCTGGTCCTCCCCAGCCCTATTTGGGAGCCATTCCTGTGGCTCCAAACTTCACTTTGCTGCTGCTCTCCTCCAGGCCCGCTTAGACATCCTCAAGATCCACTCCCGGAAAATGAACCTGACGCGGGGCATCAACCTGCGGAAGATTGCGGAGCTGATGCCAGGGGCGTCGGGCGCAGAAGTGAAGGTGAGCCGGGGGGGCTGCGGCAGCACCGGGGCTGGCAGAGCAGGGGAGCGGTGGGTAACGTCTCCGTCCCTCGCAGGGGGTGTGCACAGAAGCTGGCATGTACGCGCTGAGGGAGAGGCGGGTGCACGTCACGCAAGAAGACTTTGAAATGGCTGTTGCCAAGGTAAGTGCCGTGGGGGAGGTGAAGGGGAGGGTGCTGTTGGGTCCCTCCCGTAATGGGGAGCTGTCGGTGGGGCACAAACCGTCCTGGGCAGCATCTGCTGAGAGCTGTGAAGCTTGAAGGGGATCAGTTCTGGGGACAAACAACAGTGTTAAGGGGGTTGTCCCCAAATTCTTAAGCTGTGAGCGACACGGAAGAGGCGGTGGAGAACTTTCCCAGGGCTGTGGCGCACAGCCAGAGCCTGGTTGGAGATGGAGGCTGCAGTGCCTTTCCTGTGCAGGGCTGAACCTTGGTATTGGGGGTTATTAGCACCCAAATGGGGGAAGTAGGAGGGGGCCTGCATGCTTGGAACCAACTGTCTCCTCCTCCCTGCCCAGGTGATGCAGAAGGACAGTGAGAAGAACATGTCCATCAAGAAGCTGTGGAAGTAATGGTGAGGCTGCTCCCTGGGCCGTGTTCCCTCTAATAAAGCGCTGCCGTGGCCACGCCTGTGCGCTGATTTGGGGAAAGGGGTGGGCTGCAGGACTTCAGCACACACACACAGAGCTGCTGCTAACTGGTTTTATTAGAAAATATCCAAAATAGACAAAAAATGGTTACACAAGAGGCAGAGCAGGCACCCCTGAGCCATACACCCTGGGAATATGTAAACGTCCCCCTCCCCTCTGCCTGCGACCGCCCGGAGGAGGCAGAGCTGCTCCGGCCACACCAGGAGGAGCGTGTGGGCAGGGGGCCAGCAGGGTTAAGGCACTTCAGCGGCTCTGGCAGGTGGTGGCACCGTCCCCTCAGCCCAGCGCTGTGGTCCCCTCGCTCCCCAGCACCTCCAGTTCTCTCGGTGCCCCGGCTGCCCGCAGGCTCCTGGGGGCAGAGCGATCCCCTCTGCCCCACCTGAGACCTCCTATCGCTCACAAGACGAGTCGCTAATTATGTAAAACAGCAGGGGGGTGGTGGAGTAATCAACTGATTGTCAAAAACTTAACACTAAAAAACTTGGTTACGTATCAAAAGAACAGCTTGGGCCGAGCCAGCCCTCTGAGAACACCACGAACCACTGCATAGATTGAGGCAATGAGTGCAGGAAGAGGAACTCAATATATTAATCAAATACAAACCCACTGTACAAAACGCTTTTTTTTTTTTTTTTTTTTTATAAAACCTGTTCACAAAAATAGTGCAAAACATAGGGCACCAGCGGTGGGGGGGAGCTGGCGTTTGGAATGACAAAAACTTTGGTTGAAGAGGGGCAGGGCCGGGCCTGCCTTCGCGGCGGCTGGGCTCAGGGAGGGCTGGCAGGGCAGGCAGCGGCTCCCGGTCGGCACGGGCAGCTTTTCCCTGCTGGGCAGCAACTCCAGGAGGGCTTTTGGCCAGAGGAGGGGAGCGAGCAGGAGGGCTGCGGTCAGTGCTACGGGGAAGAGGCGAACGGCACGATGCAAAAGCAGGATGCGTTAATGCAGCAGAAAGGCTGCAGCGGGACTTTGGGGGGAACCGGGGGACCCTCCGCTGTGCTCTGCCTGGGGCTAGAGCTTCCTGGCCGAGGGGAGCCCAGGGGTGCTAGTGGCTCCGAATCCCTCCAGGCACGTAGGGTTTGTGCAAGTGCTGTATTTGATTCCAGTAAAAAGTACCGTCAGGCTCAGGCAGCAGGGAGAGGAGAAGGAGCTCCCGAGCCTCCGCCAGCCCCTTAGGTGAGGCGGATCCCGAGCACTTGTTCCAGTTCCTGCCGACGCTGCTGGACCTGGAGGAGAGAAGGGTGGGCAGTCAGGCAGGGAGGGAGGGCTGCCCCAGGGACCCCACGCTGCCATCCCAGCCCCCTGCAGCACCCCACCGGCACGGCACGGAGCCCACCTTGGCAAAGATGTGTCTGCCCACAGCCTCCTGCGCCCAGGGCTGCTGGTAGAACTCGGCTCGCCGCTCCTCCTCGGGGTTCCCGATCACGTCCGTTATGATCTAAGCAAAGCACGGGGTGGGGGGGATATGGGGTGAGCGCCAGGGCTGGATCCCCCTCCCCTCAGCCCCTCACCCTGCCCAGCCCAGCCCCAGGGTTTTACCTTGAGGTCCCTCCTCTGGGATTTGATCCATTCCTGGATGAAATCCTGCGGGTTGTTGCTGAAGCTCAGCATGAAATCGCGCTGCGTCTTCAGCTGGTTGATGGATTCGATGGTCTCATGAATCTAGGGAGATGACATGGAGTGAGAGGCAGCTGTGTCCCCCCCCCAGAACAGGACATCAAGCTCCCCCCAGCTCTGGTGCAGCCCTGAAGTGCCACCCTGCTGCCACCCGGGCTGAGCCCCACTGGGTCCCCGCACCTTGGCATCCAGGGAGGCGATCTCCTGCTGGTTGGTGGTGGAAGCCAGGAAGTTGCTCATCTGAGCTTTCAGGGGATCATCCACCTCCACATCGATGTCGTAGCAGGCTGTCTTCTTCTGGTCATTGGGATCCACGCTGGGAGGAAACGGGGTGTTAGGGGGGACATCCTCAGCCTCCCCCCTGCTGCCCCAAGAAGCCCCCAGATTTGTTTGGCCGATTCTTCCCCTCCCAAGTGACTCGTGCTCACTGCTGCTTTGGGCTGGAGACCTCGTAGCCCCTGCAGGTACTGCCCTCCCCTCCAGCACCCCGCTGGGGAGGCACCCTGCCCCTCCACCCCACAGAGCCCACCAGCCCCTGGGAACGCTGCCCAGCACACCCTCCACCCCTACCTGATGGTGTGGTTGATGATGATGGGATCTGGGTGCTGCAGGAGCCCCGCCAGCTTCATGGGGATCTCAGAGAAGCGCATGCGGATGCAGTTAAAGATCTGGCGGGACAAAGCAGAGCCTTTGCTGTCCGTGGCAGGGGCTCCCTCCACCCGCCACGGAAAAGGCCAGGCAGGATGGGGGGACTTGCCCAGCCCTGGTTCATGCATGGCAAGCTGATGGATGCAAGCCCCTGTGGAAGGGGCATAAATTGACACTGGGCAGTCTGGAGTGTCTGTTTTGAGCCAGAAAAGATGCTTTTTCTGGCCTTACTGGAGGTGGGAAGGGTGCTCTCCTCCCAGCAAAGCGTGCTGGTGCCAAGGGGCGAGGGCTGACCTGGCGGAAGTAGCGGTTGCAGTTGATGTACTCCTTCTCGTGACTGTCCTGCAGCTTGTTGTGCTTGATGTAGAGCCAGAGCGCCTGCATGATGCTGGCGCGGGTCTGGGTGTGCACCCCAAGCAGGCGAGCCAGGCGAGGGTCCAGTTTGTACTGTGGTGGCTGCAGGGACAGGCAGGGTGAAGGGGCTCTGGCACTTGGAAGGGCCCCTCCTGCGAGCATGTTGTCCCACACAGCCCTTGTGTCACACAATTGTGTCACCGCAGGCTGCAAGGTCTGCGTCTGGGGCTCCCTGTGCTCCTTTCCATCCCCACAGCCCCCCAGTGGTCTCATATTAAGACTCTGCCCCAGCCCAGGCCCGTTTGCCCCTGCCAGACCTCCCCACACAGACAAGGCGTGCTGGAGGAAGGGCAGCGGGGCACGGCCAGCGCAAGCGAAGCCCTGGGGCCCCTACCTGGTGATCCAGCATGAGCAGCAGAGTGCATTTCACATTGACGTCACCGGGACGCTTCACTTGGAAGCCATCAGTCTCCTGGGTTGTGGGCAGCCGGTGCCACTATGAGAGAGCAAGGGGACAATGGTTGACTCAAGGACCATGAGAAGCTGCCCGCTAACAGGCTTTGGGGTCTGCAGCCAGGGCAGAGAGCCAGTGCTCAGGCTCTGCGCAGAGGCAGACAGCCTGGATCCCACCCCTGGCAAATCTGGGAGTCTGACCCCCCAGTGGGCTTCAGCCAAGAGCCCACCTGGTCCAACAAATAAAACTTGATGCCCTCCAGCCCAGAGGCAGATGGGAGTTTGGATGGGCTGGGGGAGTTACAGCCCTGAACACTTGATGTCAAAGGCTCAGACAGCTCCTGGAGTCAACGAGGGATCAATCCTGCCTCAGCCAGTGCAGGGGACGGGCATCAGAGCTGCTCTCACAAACCACCCCATGCGTGAAGGGGATTCACCCCCACTGCAGCAGGCGCCGCCACAGAAACAAGCGTTTCTTGAAGCGAAAAGCATGAGCTGGGTGCAGGGAAAGCCTGCTCCAGGGCAGGAGCACCCCAAAAAAGGTCTGATCCCACTCACAGGCAGTGCTCCATCTCCCCAAGGGCCTTCCAGCCAGGCAGTGGGCTGGGAGGCAACAGGGCAGACCCTTCTCCCCACCTGGTGCTGGGACGCACAGATGAGCCTTTCTGTGGCGTCATCACCCACGTTGGGCCTCGTATTTACAAATCTGCAGGGCCCGGAGCTGCCCAAGCTGCCTCTTAGAGCCATGTCCTCGCTGCAGCCCCACACCTCTCAGCTCTAGCTGTGTACTTGCAGGCATGAGGGGGTTAAGAGCTGAGCGGGCAGCGGTTGCTGCCGGCCAGCACCATGGAGGAAAATGAAGCTGTGAACTCAAGCCTGGAAAGCACGGCAGCGTGGTCCCCCAGCGAGGGCTTGGCACCGAGCCCCCGACACCCAAAAGTACCTTGCTCAACCCCCTCTCACAGCGGGACAGGCGCTGGGCTGGGGAGCTGAGTGCCCGCAGGGTAAGCGGCAGGACCACCTCCCATCGTCCGCTGGGGATAATGGCTCGGCTCTCCCCACCCTGCCCGGGGTGCGGAGCCAGCCCCACAGTGCAGCCGAGCACCTCCCATCTCACCTCCACCAGATGGTTGTCTGGCCCGTACAGCTCTTTGTCCAGCTCGATGACGAGGCTCTTGAAAAAGGAGGAGAACTTCCTCTTCTGCTTGCTTGGCTGCAAAACCGAGCGGGAGAGGCTTGGCCTGACACCACCAGCCATGGAGGGACCCAAACACCGCCTCCAGCGCCCAGTGAGCAGCGGGCCATATCCACCCCAGCCAAGCTCTCAGCACAGAGCACCAGTGCTCCTCCCACAACCAGTTCATCCCTGCCCATATCCTTACGTCCTCCAGCAGTTTGCCCTCCACACGTAGCTCCCAGGAGGCCACGCGCTCACCACCCTCCCCTTCTTCTTTGGCTGGGGTGAAAGTGTTGGAGATGTAAATCCTCAGCTTCCGCTTTTGCTGTGGAATAGGAAAACAGATGCTTGGAGTGAGAGGGTGGCTGGCAGCACCCATGGCAGCACCCACCTTGTATGCCCCCACCCCAGCCGGCTGCTCGCCCTCCCAGCCAGCCAGGGCTGCCACACACCGTCAGCGGTTTCTTTATGGCCTCCTGAATCTCCATCCTCTTCCGAGCGATGGTTTGGTCCAGCTTGCGCTCAAAAGCGAGGAGGTCCATGTAGGCCTGGGATTCTGGGACCAGCTCCCGGATCTGTCAAACAGAAACAATCAGTCCCTCGTGTGCTGGGATGGGGTTGCGTCCCCCACGTCAGCCCCAGCAATGCTACCGGTGCTGGGGTGACACGCCAAGGAGTCACCAAGTGACGGGTCCAGCACAACAGCACCAATTCCTCATTTTAAATGAAGACTACAGCCCTGCAAAGCTCTCCCCACATCACAGAGTTGTACTGCGGACCCCAGTTTGGAGCCTGTCACTGTGCCCAGCAGCCTGCCCGGTGTCACAGGCAGGTAATGGATTGCTAAGAGGGACCCCCAGGAGAGGCTTAGGGTCCTCCTGGGGTCTCCACCCCAAGCCACCGCTGCTCCTTGCTTGCCCAAAGTCCTTGCTTGTCCAATTTGTGCACACCCCAAACCTCTCCTGCCACCCCAGAGGAAGAGACAGAAATCTTCTAAGCCTGTTTGGGACTGAACAGAAACGCCCAGCGGGCAGGAGGTGGCTCAGTGAGACCCTCCTCCTCGTGGAGACCTCATCACCCCGGCTGCCCTGGGAAGGCAGCACGGATACACCACCTCCCTCCAGCAGCTCAGCTCCTTCCCCACGCACCGAGGCAGCACTCACCCTCTGTGGCAGGACCTTGTCAGCCATCTTCCTCCTTTTCACCCTGCAAAAAAGCACAGAGACAGGGGAAAAAAAAAAAAAAAAAATTACACTGCAAGCTCTTGGAGGACACCTTGTTGCCTGCCTGGTGGGAAGCTGCTGCATGTCCCATGCTCGGGCAGCAGTGGGTCTCAGGGGACAACACCGAGCTCTGCTCGCACGCCAGGAGCCTGGTGGCTCTTTTGGCCCCATCCAGGCCACGAGTGGGGCCAGGCTGCAGGGAGGGGAGTCACAGCGGCAGTGCCGGCTGCGTGCCACGTGGATGGCTCAGTCCGAGCCAGGCGTCAAGGCTGCAGCGAACAGGTCTGGGGGAGCAGGTCCCCTTTCAGGGCTGCTCTGTGCGACAGGGACTTTGGACTTGCAGGAGGGGAGGAAAGAAAGGCTGTAAGAGCATCTAGAGCACAAGCCCTTGGATTAGTGCTGGAAAGCAAATGAGTAAGAAATTATAACCCTGTGGGCAAGCCAAGATGACTCCAGGAGGGAAGGTGCTGGACGTCTAGAGCCTGTCACCAGGGAAGGAAATCCAGTCCCTGGTTTCAGTTTGCTTTGCTGCTGCTGCTTGCTAAAGGTGCTGCAGGGCAGGAGCAAGGAGGAGGTGGTATAAGGCAAAGCTGCGGCTGCAGGCATGCTCCCATCTGCAGAACAGCGTTCCTGAGTTTCCACTCTGGAAGCGGCCGTCACATTCTCCCAATCCTACAAACCAAAGCCCAGTTCCAGGAGCTCACTCAAAAACAGCTGAAAACAAATCAACTTTGCCACGGTGGGGCTGAAATCATTGTGGGTAGAGGAAGCAGAGTGGTCTCCAGAGCCACAGCACGGCTGCAGCCTTGCTCAGAGCCATTTTAGCTCTCTCCAAGCTTGTAGTACCCTGTCAGACCACAGGGCCCTGGGCTCTCCTCCCCTCCCGCATGCTGCAGGCTCCTGGCCCCCATCAGCCCAAGCCCGCCCTGATGCTCTGTTAAATTCACTCTCAATGCCTGGATACACAGGGAAATGCTCTCCTCCCATTCCGCTGTATATGTGAGTAAGGGATGGGGCAGAGTCCAGCAGGCAAAGGGAAGTCCCTTTCCCTTGGCAGCATGTGAAGCAGCAGGGCAGCAAACGTGGGCGTTCGTGCTGCCATCACAAGATGTCCAAGGTACACCGGCTGCCCCACGGCTGCTTGCGCAGGAGGACATGTCAGGAGGGCAGCCCTAGCTAAGAGGGGGGTCAGAGCACTTCTTTGAGCTCTTCTTGCTGCATTAAATGCTTCCTGCTCTGCAGGGTCTGGCCACCCCGCTAGCAGCTGGCAGGTCCTGATCCCCTGATCTGCAGCCGGCTGGGAGTGAGGATGCTCGACCAGCTGAGCACGGCTGATCCCATGCAGCCAGCCCCCGGGAACGGAGCCGCAGCCTTATCTGGCCACTGACGTCCTTGTGAGCTGCCCCTTGTCCCTAATCCCCAGCTTGCTCTGGGGCACCAAAGGGGTGCGCAGCCGCTCTGCGGAGGCTGCGACTCCCTGCGGAGGGATCACGGAGCCAACCAAGCTGTTGGCCACCGGCCTTGCCACACAGCCAGGGCAGGGAATGGGACCTGAGTATCCATTAGGACCAAGGGACCCTGCCCTGAGAAACAGCCTCCAGTAATCAAGAAGCCCTCATGGAAAACAGAAACGGAACAAAGCGATTAGCAGCGTTGTAAACAAGCGAGGAGCTGCTGGCAGAGCCTTGCCTGCAGCTTGCCGAGACCAGCCCCAGTGAACAGTCCTACCAAGACCGCAGCTCCGGGGAGCGTCTCTGCAACCTGCTACCCCATGACCCCCGTTTCCACCCGTGTCTGTGCTGCCGTGGCCAGCATGAACCCCCCTGAGAAGGGGAAAGACCCCAAGGAGCTGGCGCTGGGGCCTCTGGCAAGCACAAACACATGCAGCGAGGCTTTTCAGTTACTGGCGTGGAGATCAGAGCACGGGGAAGCTGCAAGCTGAGTGATCTCTGCCCCCATCCCCGCCCCCCTGTAATCACAAAACATGCCAGCCCTGAGCTCTGGCAGGTTTCCCACCGCTGGCGGTGCCAGCCGGGGGGAGTCTGCAGGCAAGCCGTGCCAGCTCCCGCCCCGCTGCGGGCAGCTCGCCTCTCTGCAGCAGGGCAGGGAGCTGCGGGTTTCTGCAGTGAAATGCAACTGGGACCCAGAGGGTCAAACCAAGCCCCTCCAGCCTGCTGCAGGTGTCGGTGCCGGAGCGGGAGGGTGCCAACCCCTTACCCTCTCCTCTGGGTGGCCAGTGGCGGCTGTGCCTGGGGGGTCAGCAGGCGCTTCCTGAAGGGGTCCATCATCGACTGCGGCAGGCCAGGTCTCATCGGGGAGGCTGCTCCGTAGGGGGGTGCTCCCGGTGGTCCCACCTGCAGCCCTGCCATGGGCATCCGGCTGCCCGGCGGCATCCCAGGGCGCTAGCGGGGAAGAGAAGAGAGGAAGAGTGTGTGTTAAACATTGCCCTGCGAGGGGGCTTGACCTTTGCCGGGAACCAGCGGATGCCATCCGCCCTCTTGCTTCTTCCCCAGGAGAGATTTCCGAGGCCGTTCCCTGCTCCGAGGTGCGGGCGAGGGACAGTGCAGGAAGGAGTGAAGGACATCAGGAGCTGTGGCCTTCCTTGCAGGAAGCGTGATGGGAAAGTAGAACCAGGACGAGCAGAAGCCACTGACTGCAGGGGAAGCCTGGCCTGCCAGCCGGCGCAGAGCCGAAGCCATGCGTGGCCCCGAGCCACCGCCACGCAGCAGGAGACCTCAGACCTGGAGCTGTGTGAGACCCCATCGAGAGGGTCATTGCCTGCAAAGACTTCATGCTGGGGACACCAGGGGCTGTGGCGTGGGTCGTGCCGTGGGTTCCTCTCCGGAAAGCGCCAGTGCTGGCAGACGCAATGCCTGGGAGGGGAGTGGGGCAATCCCACTTCCTAATGGCACTGGTCATGAGGCCGGCCGGCAGGCAGGAAGGAAGCCGAGCTCTTGGGCGCAAAGGGTGGAGGCAAGAGCTCATCCCCCACCAGCACGCCAGCTCCTGCCGCCGTCCTTCCCCCTCCAGGGACCCAGAAAGGGCATTTACGAGCCACGACAGGATACCTAACCATTCCTGCGAGGGATCCCGACCCAGGGCAGCACTCACAGCCCCTCCCCATCGCCTGGAGCGGAGCGGCTTGGCAAGCCAGCACCTGCACTGCTGGCTCGCAGGTGCCACCAGGTCTACACCCCACGCATCCCCCCGGTGCCCTCGACAAACGGTCACGGCACCCCACGACCTGCCGGCCATCCCTGCGTGCTCCAGCCTGCTTCACCGGCAGTCTGAGCCAACAGCCTCCCAGGATCCTTTGATCCTCAAGCTCCCCACTGCCAAGATGCGAGCCTGGGAGAGCCACCAAGCCAGCAGAGCAATATTTCTCCCCTGCCGCAGGCTCCTTAACGTGCCAGGACATCCCCCACGGCTCCCCTCCCACCGCCCTGCCAGGGCACACGGCCGTGCTGCGGAAGAGAGCTAACGAAGCCGCCTTGTTATCCCAAAGGAGCCCAGCAAGGCAACAACATGAGCCGACGAGCTTATCTGCACGCAGGCATTCATTTCAGTGCAAACCTTGGGTGCGGGAGGGCTGGGAGCACAAGACCACTGCCGGCAGCCCGCCTGTCCTCCGCAGCTTTTACGGGCAGGCTCAGAGCTGCAGTGGGGAGGTTGGTTTGACAGCAGCTGGAGCCAAAACCCACTCACCTCCTCCCTGAAGAGCCGGTAAATGGAAAACCAGGAGCTCGAGCTGCTCCTGCTCCAGAGCCCGAGGCCACAGGCATCTCTGCAAGCAGGAGAGATCCCAAAACATACCAACTGCTGCACTGAGAAGCATATTGCAGCTGGGAAGTCAAACAGCAGCAGGCCACAGGATTAGTGCTGCACGTGGAAGTTCAAAAACACGCACACGAAGCGCGGGCAGAGCCCATTAGACAACCAAATGATGCCTCCACCTTTGCTCAGCCTTCCTTTGAAGCGGCACCTCCAGAGCCTGGGCTCACTAACCTGCCCTTGCTACAAGGCAGGAGCCTGTTTCTTCCTAACAGCCCCCAGATGTTTCTTTCCTTTTGATCGGCCACATCTGCGCAACTCCTCGTGACAAGTGGGACTGCATCTGCATCGCCAAGAGCCGACCACAGCCAGCAGCACCTCCTCTTTTGTCAAAAATCAGAAGGCAAGAACCCAGTTTCTGCAGGTTTATCAAGAAATCCTCCGTGGCAGGGCCGGGAGGAGAAGCAGCACCAAGATCCACACCCTTTGCAAAATTAAAGAACACAGGCAGTGGGTAAATACTGTTTGCCAGTGCAGCGTGGGTACAGGAGGACCACGCTCCCATAACCATGCTGACTCACCTGCAAGGGCTTCGGGAGAACAGATAAGCCATGAGAAGAGGCTGTGAAACTCATAATCAGAAATCTGGGAGCCCCAAGAAAAGTTGCATAGTGCCAAGGCTGCATACAGTCACCTGCAGCTCCGTAGAGCCTCCAGAAGCATGGAGAAGACAGACAGCTTTCGAGGAAAGCCTTGCCCCTGGGTGTTTCTCAAGCCCATGCAGGAGACCATGGTCAGTGCCACGGGGAAGCCAGTCTGAGGTCAGGCAGGTTCCCTATGTGACAACGTACAACAACGCAACCCCTTCCCAAAGCACGCGGACGGGGGAATGCTATCAGCAGCTTGCTTGGACTAAGAGGCAGCGTGGCCATGACCAGCTCCCGTCCTTTGGCCAGGACAGCTCTCACTACCACCATGCTCCGAGGTCTCTCCTACCTCCCTCTGCCACTCCATGGGTCATGTTTCTGATCTATCCCTGAAATGAGAGATTTGGAGGCTGGCTGAGTTGGTTGAGAGGGTCTTTGACAGCTCCTACATGAGTGATAGCATCTTGTGCAAGGTGTCCTGCACGTCCGTCTGCTCTTCGGAGGGCCAGAGACTGCTTGGTTACAAGAGGAGGAGACACCTCTGTCAGCAGGGAGAGATTCAGCGCAAGGATGAACGGATCTATCATACTTAAGGCTTTAATGTCACCTCCACAAACATCTGAGAACCATCAGCCACAGTTAAGCTGCCGGGGGAGAGAGCTCCAGCCTACCAGGGACCTGCACTTGATCACTTGGACGAGCAAAAAAAAGGGAAGGAGAATCCTCCACGCGGATGTTTTTTTCCCCTCAATTTACCCTCGAGATTTGCAAATTGCTAACAGAGAAGCCTCCTGGCAAAACAGGGCCAGCCTCTGCCTTACATCCCTGTCTGGGGGACCCTCAGCTCTCTGAAGGCTGCAGGCTCCTAAGACTCAACTCACACAAGCATGGCGCAGCCTTAAATCTCTGGCTAAGCCACGAAGCAGCATTACAGCCCCGGCGCGGTCAGGCCAGCCTCCAGCCTCCTTTGGAAGCCCTGGAAATTAGCAGGATGCAAAGGGGCTTAAATTCAGGAAATTTTATTAGACCAGCTCAAACCAAGGAGACTTTCCTTAGCTCCTTGCTGGCTAACAGAACCCCTTGCCCCTCCATCCACCCCTCTTCACCCAGGGCAGCGCTGCTGCCCCATCCCCTCCAGGTACTGCCTTGTCCTCCCCTCCCTGCCCCACCGCCCCTGCCAGTGGGGCGAACAAAGGGCAAACCTCGCAAGCTCAGCGCTGAGGAACGAGCTGGACCGCATCCAGCCTTCCCTGCGGAGAGCGAGCGGAGCCGTTTGGAAACGGGACAGAAAACAGCTTGTTTCTGTTCCCTGCCAAAGCTGAAGGAACGAATGGGGCTGGCTGCGGTTTAGCGGTTCATCCCAGGTCAATGCACAGGCCGCTTGCGTTTGGGGAGCTCTGTTGAGAGTCAGCTTCAGTTGAATCCAACGGGAGGCTGGAAGGCTTCCCGATGGACGGTCGTTGGCATGACAGGAGCCTCCCTGCCTGCCAAAGGCCCCTTCTTGAGGAAGGGCAGGCCAGAAATCAGAGGCTGGTAGCAGAAAGGAGAAACAAGAGGAGCAATAAATCGCAGGATGGATCTGCAAGAAGCCGCCAGGCTGGAGAGCGAGCCTGAAGAAAAGCAGCATTTCAGAAAACAGCTTGAGAGCCTCTTCATCTTCCTTCCAAGACCGCAGCTCTTCCTGCAGCTCCCAACAAGGGGGGAAAGGCTCTTCCCGACGCACGTCCCGTTTTGCTCTGTCCAGAAAGGCACAATCCAACTTTGTACATACTAACAGTCAGGGAGCAAGAGCCCACATGCATCCTCGCCTGGGGCTTTGGGAGCAGAGCCCTGGACGGACGCCACGCAATGACAGCTCTTCCTGCAAGTTCCTCCCTGCAAGCCCAGATGGCGGCACTTCCCGTTAGGACAGATGCAAAAGCAAATGGGATTTGAGCTCCACGCCAGGCTGGTCTCAAGGAGAACTCAACTGCCTAAAGCCACTGCTCAACCCGGGGCTTCGCGTGGATCGGGACCAACTGAGTCACCCCCAGCACACCCCAAACCGGTGCTTTTCCCTTCTTTGTTCATTCTTATCTGTGAGCAAATCCCTCTTGGAAGGGTGCCAAGAAGAGCCTGGGTTCGTGCTGGCAGAGATCTTCATCCGGGAGGTGGTGTTTATCGAGATGCCATTGCATGCTGCAAACTCTTGAGCAGCACCTTGCACCCAGCAAACACCCAAACTACCCCGACGCAGCTCGCCATGCTTGCAAGACCTGCTGTATTTTGATACAGGAAGAGCTCCAGGAGTCAGATCGCTTCTCAGCTAAAAACCATAGATGAGGAAGTAGTAAATTAAAGGGAGAAGGGCAAAGCATCAGGCAAAGACACTGAGCAGGTTTAGGACACGTGCTGGCAACGTTTCAAGCAACAGTGGAGATGTTTGGGTCTGGACAAACTTGCCCATCTGCAGCCTCACATCTGAAGCCGCAGATGTTACAGGTCACAAAAAGGAACGGTCACGGGGATTCAAATCGTAACACAGGTGTTAATGCAAGCAGGAACAAGGAACAAAGGTGACTGGGTTCCCGCTTGAAAGAGAAACTCTGGCAGCCTCTAACGCAGCACGGAGGCACACACAGGACGAGCAGAGATAGGTGCCTGGTATAAAACACTTGGTATAAAAACTGCTGCAGTGCTAAACTGCCCAGAGAATGGCTCTGAGAGCCCCTGAGAAGGTCCTGTGGAGGTAGATGGAGCGAGGGCCTTCAACAGCAAGGTCTGGAGACGTTTTCCACCTAGTGGAACTTCACCACCACCTTTCCCCAGGAGAAACAAAGGGTGCCATGGTCTCTGTTGTTGCCTTCCTCCCTCTTGCTCCAAGAGAACAGTGTTCATCTGCTTTGTATCATCACTTAAACTAACTCGAGGCTCAGTCTATGATGAAACCTGCCTTGGAAACCATCTCCCTTGGGAAGGGTGGGGTCACCCAGCCCTAGCAGCATCACAGCTTTCTGTGCAGCTTTCTGGTGCAGCTCCAGCCCTGGATGTTGTCCCCAGGCCCCCTTCAAGCCAACCCCAATCACCCGATGAGCAGGAACACTGTTTTCCTCTGTTCCCAAGAAAATTGGGTAGATCTCTCCCATGCCGCACTACACCCTCTCCAACATGCCCAGGCCACCCCATCTTTCACCTGGCTCCATACCAGCAACCCACAACTTCACCGGCTCCTCCGTCCCAGCTGCCTGCACGGGTTTCTCCACGAAGCATGACTGTGCTTTCCTTCACACCGCCGCCTGCCCAGGGACAGGATTGCTGAGCCACAGCTGCTTTCAGGGTTGGGAGTTGCTTCGACTGCAGCAGCCCTCCTGTCCCACGGAATCCAGGCTCTTCCTCGCCAGCAAGTGCCAATGAAACCCTTTTAATGGACCACCTAAAGAACACTGCTTTTTGCCACCTCTGTGCACCAGCAAAGCATCAGCATGGGGTAACTTCAAGGCCGGAGCCTGCTTTGCACACTCCCATCTCCACCACACAGAGCCAAGCTTGTTCCCTGCCACAGCGTCAATCTGATAACTCAGGAAAAACCTCTCCTAAGCCCAAAACTAGCACCTGAATAAACAGAAGAAAGGCTCCTTCTCGCCGAATTTACACTGGGCAGCACAACCTGGGGGCTGGGACTCAGCCTTGGCATCTGTGCTGCCACCGGCACAGAGACAGGGACCAGGACGGGGGCTCTGCCCGCAGACCCACTACCAAGCAGCCTGACAGCTCAGCTGATCATCTCCTCCTGAAAAAAAACCCCTCTCCTTCCTGCTCTGGGCACGGCACCGGCACCTGGCTGCTCTGGAAAGACCAGCTCCCAGAAGGGTCCCAAACTGGTCCCAAAAGGGTCCCAAATTGGTCTCCCAAAGGCAGTCGTCTTCTCGAATTCCCTGCTTGAGCTGCCAGTAAATAACCAGCAGGCATGCAAGGAAGTCAAAAGGACGAGCATATGTTTAATAATCCAGTGATTAAAGAGCCCCTAAGCACTCACTGGCGTGGATGAGGGCCGCTGTGTCTCCGAGTGCCCAAATAATGAAGTTTTTCATTAAGCCAGGGAAAACGGAGCAGAGAAGTCCTCCGGGTATGGCAGGGATGGCCACTGGGAGGGGAGGGGCTGCTTTCCTCAGCCTGGGAATTGCAAAACAAAGGGCAGACCCTCCGGATCATACCCGCTCTCCCCTCCCGCACGCAGGCAGCCCTGCCAGCCAGATGCAGCTTGTGGCCAGATGCGAGGCACCGGTACTCGCCGCCAGCCCTGGGGCTCGACCAGCCCCACCACCCCAGCCAAATCCTGCACCGGCTTGCCGGTGCCGGATACCGTGGTGACGTACGCTCGGTGTACATCACCCTATACCAGCCATGCGCTCCCAACACGTGCTACCATCTCGGCGTTATGGCCAGCAACGGGGGGGAAAAGCAAGCATATGTTAGCCTGTTTACCCGCAGCGGTGAGCGGCTCCTGGCTGCTCCCGTCAGGCTCCAGCTTCCCGGCTGGATATTTTGCAACCTGCCGCATGGAAGGTCAGGGCAAACGATCGAGCACCCGCTCGTCCCAAAACACCTCCGAGTCAAGTTACCGTCGATTCACGCTCAGACCAGCCTTGGCTGCGCCATCTCAGTTTTCAGTGCCGGGCTTTTCGGTGTTTTTAAGGCTACAGGGGGAAGTTATTTCGTCATCTTGTATTAATGAAGCTTAGAAGCTGGAAACTCCCTCAGCTTGATTTATTTCTCAAGTTTTAATTCATGCAAATAAGGGGGCAGCTCTAAAGGAGGCGATCAGCGGCAGATAAGAAGGCGTTGCGCAACTGGGCTCCTCCATTTCAAGCCTGCCTAGAAGATTGTTCTTTACACCAGAAAACTAATTACCAAAATGATCACCGCACACCTAAGAGCGAACCGACAAGCTGTGGGTGCAAGGGGGAAGCGGAAACTTGAGCGTATGTCAGAATATACTTCTTATAAGAGATGTTCAGACTGGAAAATGAGTGATTTCTTTTGCTTTTTGAGGGCTGCTCCCTGTTCAGATTTACTTTCCCCGCAATATTAGCAAGCGCCTGCTCTCCTCGTCCACCACTTAACCATCTCCCAAGCTTCTTCTCTAGGATATCCACCTACAACGCCAAACGGTTACCTCCACCTTTGCCAAAGATGCAGATAAACAGGTTTCAAGGCAGCTCCGTGCTATGGGAAATGGCTGCGGAGCCAGGCACAAGGCTCACGCTTCCTCCGCTCCGGTCCCTAGCAGGATCTCACCGGATAACGGGGTCAGGCACGCCAGCTCCTGCCGGGCAGTCACGGTCGGCACCGGCCATCGCTGCTGCGGCGGCGGAGGGGACACGCTCGGCGACGCTGCCGTAACTTTTACCGGGTTTTTTTGAGAGGGTGGAAAGCGAGAGCACGGTAAGACAGAGCGCGAGAAGGTATCCTAACTAGAAACGGCAGGAAAATAACGTTATCCGGGATTTAAGCCGGGGGCAGTGGTGCAGGCTGGGCTCCCGGCTGAGGAACACCCCGGGCTGGTGTCGGGAGCTGGCGGAGGCCCCCCGGCCGCTGCCCCGGCCCGCCGCGGGCCCCGAGGCGCAGGGAAGGCCCCAACAGCCGGTGCAGCACCCTCCACCCCGGGGCGGCTCTGGGCCAGGCGGCGGGGCCCTGAGGGGGCCTCCGCGACCCCCCCCTCCCCTCACAACCGCCCCTCACACCGGGCC
>VYZW01030441.1:1938-13587 GCA_013401315.1 Balaeniceps rex | reverse complement strand
CTGTCCTTATATTACAGCTTGTCTTGCTAGTTTCAGATTCTTAATTTCAAGATATTTGGCTTCTAACGCTTTTGTTATTTGATACAGCCAAAGATGTAACACATATGAAAACAGCTACTGGGGTAAGGACATGGTTCAATATGAGATTCAAAATGACACTGCAGAGAAATATCAGACCAGTAGCAGAATATTCCGGACTGCCAGTTAATCTTTAAATTGCAGTGTCCCTGTAACAGGAGGAGGAGGTCATGAGTCAGCACCCCAACAGTGTTAAAGAGTGTTTCTAATTAAGATGCCGCCTCTAATTGAGAAAGCTGGTAGAAAAGTGGTAGGTGGCGGGCAATGCAGTTTTTGTGGAGAGAGAACAGCTCCTGCTGGGTTCACAGAAGGAAGGAGGTAATAATTTCAAGCTTCTCTCCCATGGCTTCCACTTTTCAGTCTTACCATGAGCTGTTCAGAATATGCCCAAATGATGGGTTTTGCCTGGTGCCATGGATTCTGTGCTTGTGATCAAGAGATGCCCATATGCCTTTGGGTTTCATGTAGCTGAGAATTTGGTGTCTTTGCAGTCTCGCATATTTAAATATTTCTAAAATGGCAACTAATTAATAGCAATGGTTATTTTAAAACTTTGAAAACATATGCTTATTGGTTTGTGACAATAATTATCAGACAATATAACTCTTAACAGATTTTTTTAATAGCAGACATGCACATGAAATTCAGCTTTTAGTCAAACACAGTTAATTATAGGAGGCTCCACCAAACCCAAAGTTATTTGTATAAAAAGGGAGGAAAGTTGTGGAGAAACAGACATTCTGACTGCTAACCGAGGTCAGAGGAAAATTCTTATTCAACATTTTAATATCTTTTTTCTTTTTTTTTTTTAAAGTTCTGGTTGTGCTTGGTTTTGAAAAGTATAACAGTTCAGTTACTTCTAGCTCCCTTCCCCTGTTACCATCTGCCAGTACATTTAAGGGAAACCTTCTGTACTGTTTTCAAAATATGATTTTGAAATGTTAACTTTCTGTGACCCTGCGTTTTTCTTTAATGCTAAAGGCTTGTTCCGGTTAAAATATTCTCAAGGGCTTTGGCTTTAGAAAGAAGATGACCTAATTCTCTTTCAAGCCAGATAGAAGTGCAAGGAAGACTCAAAGTATAGGGTACTTACACTTGGGATTATACAGTGCGTGGTGAATTACATTTAATATTTAAAATGTGATATATAAATTAGAATTTATGTGTCTTATAATGACATGGGTTTCAAACTATTCTATCAAAGCCTGTAGTGTTCTTTGCTGAATGGCCAGGGACTGATTTAAAACATTAATAGAAAATTTTAAGAAGTGTTCCTATTAAAACCATGTGAAAGAAGCAGATTTTTTAAATCTTGGATAAAGGAAAAGGATTATTCAAATATGTGTTCTTGCAGTAACCTGTGTGTGTTCTTGTGATCTCTCCTTCCCTCTCTCACTTAAAAATATATATACGCACATAAACATGTGGACGTAGAAGTTAGAAAGTTAGAATATTCTCTTATACTGCAAGATAATCTGGGTTCAAATGTCGGTTTGCCTTTAAATCATCTCAGGGAATTAGTAGGAGAAAGGCTCCATTGTAGTTTGGTGGTCAGTGGCTATTTTTCCATAGTTAAAATTGCTCTGCAGTATATTTAGCACGAGTAGTTCTTTGTTTTGCTTTTTAAAGAGATTTTCTGAAATGAGCTGTGTGGGGTATCTCAGAAACATTTTGGTGGCAGCGTGGTTGCTGAAAGAATTGTAGCTCGAGCCTTTGAAGTAATCTGGAAAAACAGAAGATGTCATTGCCTTTGGGATTTGGCATTCTGCAACATCGCCTTGGTTCAAAGGGCACTTTCTCTGTGTAAAAGAATCTTCTAATTATATATCTGGCCCACAATGATGCGTATTTCTTATGGCTGCATAAAAAATCCTCTCAGTATATGGAGGTCAGAACTATACAATGGTGTTCTTTATCCAGATCACAAACCCTGTAGTTTCAGGGGTCGGGATATAATAATTTCATTATTGTTGAACTACACTGCATTTAAAATTTTGTTAAAGCACAGAACGTGCTGCGATTCCCCTACCCCCATAAAGAGCAAAAATTACATTTTAAAATGTTATAGAAATTTTAAGTAAAGTCTTAAAAAAAAAAAAAAAAAGGAAGCAACCTATTTTGAAAATTAAAAGTTTTCTCCCAGGCCAGTACCAGGATTCCAGCATGAGATGCCAAAGACCTGTAAAGGTTGGAGTAGCCAGTTCCAAAACTGTCCAATGAATGATGAATGCATATGTATGTTAAAGTACCTGACAAAAATCAAAGTTCATCGATGCCATATGGATGTTAATATTATATATGTGCCAAATACATTATACAATTTATGTTTTATTTTCCTCAAAACGCACTCATTGTTTGCCAGTTATGTTTATGACTATGTGTACCATTTGGAGAAAATACTGGGCTTTGAACAGCTGTGTTAGTTCTTACAAATGAAAATGTTGGGACATTCGTAGATGATGTTCTAAAACATCTGGTTACCATGATGAATAGTATGCAAATTAATGCATATTTGGGTTGAAGGAACAGGCCCCAAATCCAGTTTTCTTGGTTGACAATTCTAGAGCAAAAGACATTTGAGAATAATTTCTTTCACTTTTTTTTTTAAAGAAAATAATAGTGTGAATTATTATATTCCTATTTCTCGTAAAGTATCAGTGACTTGAGTCTTAGAGTTACTGGCCTCCAAAGATTTGATTTATTAAAAGGAGTGTTGCAAGTAAAACAAGGGAGACATGGTTTCACTTGTGCTAAAATTTAAATTACATGCAATTTTTTCTGAAGTTACTGGGAAAATAGGCTACTGCCACTTCAGTGCTGTAAATTTGTCAGGATTAGAAATGATCCAAAACCAGTGTTATTTATTGAGCGTAACATGGTTTCTTCTGCACGTGTTACAGGAATGTTCTGACTCTGTGAGTAGGTCTTTCTCTGTTGAAATGCTTCTATGAAAACTGGAGCCTTTAGCAATTATCTGTATGTAAAAATGCTGATTTTAACCAGGCCTTTCCGGTAGTTTTTCACTTGACTTCCATTTGTGGTGCGTTAGGTGCAGAAGACTGAATTCTGTTGCGATACCTGGGGCTCCAAGGAGACTGGTTAGATGGGAGACTGACAACCATTAGGGTATGTCGATCTACTGAACATCTTCAGTACAGGCTCTTCCTTTCTCATCATGACCCACTGGCTTTTCTATCTTGTCTGTCCAAGATAGGGCTGCAAAGTAAGAATCAGAGCCCTTAGGTGGATTTGGCATCTTTATAGCCAATGGGTAGCTGAGAACAGGCTGCCTGGCGAAGTGGTCAAGTCCCCATCCCTGGAGGTATTTAAAAGACGGGTAGACGAGGAGCTTAGAGACATGGTTTAGTAGTGGACAGGTATGGTTGGACTCGATGATCTTAAAGGTCTTTTCCAACTAAATGATTCTATGAGTTTATGATTTTAAATGCTCTGTTACAAAACTGGATGCCTAAGCTAATTTTCCTTTGGCCATATCAGTCCCACTTGTTGCCTCAAGACTTTTCAGAAGTATTGTACTTCAGTCTTGCAGTAAGCTGACTAGGAAACAATTTCATGAAGGTTTGTGTAGACACCTTATTTATATGCCACGCACCTGTCCAGAGCTGTTAATTGCCTTCTCCCCTTGCTGTAGCTACACTTCCTTGTGCTTTTCCCCTGGTTCAGGAGGTAAAGTCCTTAGGACTTTAATTTTATCATCAGATGAGTGGTCCCTTTGAACGCTGTTTGCCTTATCGTATATTGCCTATCACTGAAGTATCTACTGTTGGCTTAAATGATGGGAGAGCAAAGCCTTGGCAAACCCTGTTTTTACCGTGTTTAATAAGAACAAGGTCATTCTCAGGCCTCCTCTTAAATTCTTATCCAAAGTTGTCCCAGTTCCAACCCATTAACCTCCTAATTTCCTTTCCCAGTCCTCGTTCAACCCCAGGGAAAGTAAATGTCACACATTCGATATAGTGTGAATTCTGCGTTCTGCATAGATGAGGAAGACATTTGGAAATGCTCTTCTCTGCAAATACTCACGAGCAGTTAAGGTTATAGCTCAGATATTGTCCTCATAGGTTATCTGGGAAAAAAAGGATTGTTCACCTGAGGAGGAAATATGGATTTAACCTGTTCGTGTAACGTTATCTTGTTATGTTGGAGTTTCTTCCAGTAAAGTTCGTATGGTCTATGCTGACTATTTGGAAAATGTCCCATTTTTTAATCTCCCAAGCAGTTATGTGATGGTTTATCCATACCTGTACTTTTGTATTGTTTAATTACTTGCTCATGAAGAAATGCTGTCTTTCTTATACAGTTTTTCTGATTATCCTGCTCTTCTGTCTTGGTTTTGCACAGCTTTGGAACACCCTACGTGTAGCTATACTTGCCCTTTTCTTTCATGACCGTTCTCGCCTTTTCAATCATTTGAATCTGCAGGAAAAGCATTGAGTAATTAAGCTTTCTTCAAAAAAGGGTGCAAGATCTGCAAGGTAGTTTAAAAGACAAAAGAAATAGGAGAGAAAATGACATGGTTAACCATACATGCTTTAAGATCTTTTCTTGAGACTTGACTCGGATGTAACCTTTCTTCTGCTTATAATTGGTGCCTGCTAGTGTAAGGTATTAAGACAAAATATTTCTTCTTTATTTGTAATGGGCTTAAATGCACAGATTGTTTTAAAGGGTAGTATACAATAATTAAGCAGGTTTTAAATTTTCAGGAAATCTCTCTTCCTTACAATTGTATATCCTGCAAAGACCTTTCAGTGTAAGGACACAGTTTATACTCAGCATACAGGGAAACTCACAGACATGACTTCTGGCATACGAAAGAACCACACTCAGTTCAAGTCGGTATTTCAGTTTAGTATAGCTGGCTTTTACAAATGTTTAAACAATTTTCACTGAGATTTGACTGTCATTTTGAAATGCAGCATAACTGAATAATTTCTTTAAATTGCTTGACCCTTTTAGAGAAATATTTCTGCTTCTGCGTTGCCCAGTATGTTTCACTAAAGAACAAACTGTTAAAATAGCAGACTGTGCTACTTTCCAGGTAGTATGACTGCTGTCCCGTGTTGTTTACAAGTAGGCTAAAGCTTTTGAAAACTTGTTCAGAGTTTTGATTCAAGGCGAAAACGTTACTTGTTCTTCTGTGCTGATGCACCCATAAAAGTTACTGATGCAAAATTTAAATTAGATGAAATGTTTAAATAGAAATTCCCCTCTCTTGCTTTCACGAAGACACTTGTGACACTTCTCATACTGATCTAATTTTTTTTTTTCTTGATACCTTGCAACCAAAACTGAAAGAAGTTTGTACTTCAAAACTGATCTGCCCCACCTACCCTTCCCACAGCCTCCTTCATTGTAAGCCAGTTTCTTATAGGGGGACACCCCATAACCACCACCCTCTTCCCTAAGCGCCTTGACCAAGCCCCAGCAGGACTGATAATCCTTCACCTCAGAGTCAAGGAAAATTCAGAAATCTGATTGTGTTCATCCTTGATGAGATATTTTCCTTTGAGGTAGTTTCTGTAACAAAAAACCCCAAATTTTTCTCTTCATACTCAAGGGAAGTCAATTAATTTTTTAAAAGATAAGCCTGGAAACTAAAATTCCTACCCCTCCCAGAAATGGAAAAATCTTAGCATTAGTAGCGATGTTCATATAGCCTGTTGCAGTGCTTGTCCCGCTGCTCGAGGGTGTACCGTTAGCTGCTTGGGGGCATGGATCCCGCAGGAAAGGGGGATCCCACAGAGACTCTGCCTTCTCCCCTCCTGCACTGCAGGGCCAGGTTTCCAGTCTGAAGCCCGAGCAGGGACGGGAGAGGAGAAGCCGGCCTGGCTTCTGCTCAGGAGTGCTGTGGCTCCTGGAGAGCGGGGACCACAGCAGCGGGAAGCTGTTGCGCGAAGGCTGTTCTGTGATACTGAACAGCTGGCATGACCCAAAGGGACTGCTGCCAGCTGAGCCTTGAACATAAGCACTAAAACCTCCTTCTGCCATCTTTCTAAACTAGCTGATTAACATAATAAAGTTAAACCAAGAGTCATTATTTCTGAGTTGTTTTTAATTTTTAACCCGAGTTTACTGCTGGTTTGTGTGGCCTGCACCATGTGCCCAAGAGCTTGCCTGCATTTCTCAATTACATCAGCTTGATTAATAAATATTACCTCTTGAACTTCTTGTGTACTCTTTAACTTTCAGAGCCATAACAATATTATTATTTGAAGTAAAGCAGGATAATCATAGTGGTTTGGGGATGTTTTATTTTGAGAGAAAGAAAATAATGAACCTTTAATGTGGTCTTTTTTCCTACAATGGCAAAACTTAAAAAGGAAGAAAAAAACCCTTCCTTGAAAAAGGATTAATGAAAGTAAAATAGCCATCTTCCTGTCAAATGTTGATATTGAATTTATACACTCGGCTGCTGTTGGAAGAGCGTGTTCACAGTGCAGGCGTACACCTCGGGTAGTGAGGGATAAGCGTAGTTCTGCGTAGTCGGTGTTTCTGTGTGTTGCAGCGGGGTTTATTCCCTGTGCCTTCATTTGAGGTTCCTTCCGTTGTAGCTCAGATATTCTGCCCAGAGCCTTTTTGACTACATGAAGAAAATCCAGAATGATTTCAGCGCTATGGAGAGTTTTTGTGAGACGTTGCTAAAGGTCTTCGAGGACAACCTGCGGAATGATCGGTAATGTTTTTCTTTTGCTTTTTTATCTTCAACAGCAGGACCGTTTGAAGTCAGACGTATGGCGCATCTTTTTCAATATGCCTAGATGAAGTTTGCCTGAGCCATGTAAATTTGTGTTAATACAGCTGTTTGGTACAGCAGTACCTTTGGTAAAATGTATAACAAAGGAGTGATGGTAGAATATTTTGCATTTCCTATAGTTTAATATTGCACATAATGTGATAAGCACCAGTTTTTATATAATCCAACATTGGGGATTGTATATTGCTGCACACTTTTCAGTGTAGTCCAGTCTGCATTTTGTTTAGGTAGTGTTTTTTCACAAGTACTTGAAGTATAATTTTCTTGTGAAGATTTTTCTTTAAAGGTGACTCATTCTGCGTAATGAGATTAATTTCTCTAAGCCTCACTTATGAACAGAAAATATTCCCTAGGGGAAAAAAATCCCACAAGTATTAATAGAATTTTCAGTTGTATTTTATTTTTATTTTGTTTCTTGTCTCAGCTGTTGAAATAGAAAACATGACCATAGTTATTCCAGCTCACACATTGTGTGTTGGTTCATTTAGTAATTACCTGTAGTGAGAAGGTCTTGTAACTTCTGATACATTTTGTGGAATACGTTGTTTATATACTAGAAGATAAATTAATATTTTCTACTACTGTTAATTGTGTTTTCGGGACCCTGCAAGTTTAAACCAGGCGTGTTGTTAATTAGGTTTTTTCCTTTTGGCTGTAATGGAATGTCCCCCTCTCAGCCAACGAGGATGATTTAGCCAACACACAGAAGTTACCGAGCAACCCTCCTCTGTGTAAATTAGAGTTCTAATTTAAATATGTGTAGGTAGATAGGAAGTTTCTTCCTTTGCTTCTAATTAAAAATAGTGTATATACGTATGCCAAGAAGTGTATTTACATTGTTAAATTATTTTCTTTCATCAGGGTGTCTGTACCTCTCCTGACAATGCTGGACCAAATGCTGGCAAATGGCTGTTTTGATATATTTACCATGCAAGAGAAGTAAGTTGCTGAAAGTCTTTTTTGTTTATTTTCCACCATGCAACAGGCCTCTTAAATGTTATGCTGACTGCTGCTGAATGTTGCTCTAGATGTGCGTGCATAAGGTTTGAAGACCTTTAGTGTGTGCGTATATGGATATAATGTTTGAATTTTCCTGAAGTGGGGCAGGTGTGATAAATTCTGGACCAGATGGCCTTGAAAGAGTCTTGGTAAGATCTTTGGCTCTCATATCAGTGTAGAAGTTGGTTATTGGTTCATTGTTTAACAACCAGTACATTAATCAAGTTCAATTTGCATGTTTCACCTGGCAGACTTGGGCCAGTACCAGATCCATTTCGCTTCTTTCCTTTACTAGCTTCCCAAATGCGTGCTTTTTGGAGTACATTCTTCATTGTACTGTGAGCCTTTAGCAAGGGCAGCGTCCCGTTGTGATGCTGCAAAATAGTGTGCCTACAAGCTATCGCTTCCAAAACCCCACTGCTTTTGTTAATGTGAATATCTCCAAAGTAGTTCATTAAGATTCTAATAAGAATAATAAAAAAGGCATGTCCCAGCTTTTCCACACCAAGTTCAGTCTTCTGGAAAGTATTTAGTTCAGGAATAGATAAACATGGATAAGATATTCCAATGTGAAATCATGTTTTTTTGCAGATGTTTCAGAAGAGAATTGTTTTAATTTCAGTAATATTAAAATATATTCCACAAACTCTTACAGGCAGCATCTTGGCACATCTACAGATATTTTCAGAATTGTACAACGTGAATCCTATGAGCACGTATACTGGATTTGGAATCTATTGATTCGAGAATTGCTCACAGCAGATTAATTTGAAAAGCTTTTATCACTCTAAAAGTTTTAATTGAGTCTACTCTTGTTTTCAAGTGTGTATTTAGATAATCTCTCTTAAATTTGGCAGCCCCTTTTTGAATTTAAAAGGAATTTAAAATGAGTCAAATACTCACAGATGGAATGAATAGTATTTGTTTGGTTTGGTAATCATGCCAGTGATCTGGGACTTCCACATAGGCTCCACTCTTCCCTCCTGGGGAAGATGATAGATTATGGGTGGAAATCCCAGGTAAAGTCTGTGTCTCCCGCATCATGGGTCACTAAACAGAAAGCGTGTGGTAGCATCACTGCATTGGCTGTGTGAGACTCAAACTCAATCCTGTGGTGCCATTGTAATGCCTTATTTAAAAAGGCCTGAAATAAAATCCAGGGGGATTATGGGGGGAGGGGGGAAAGATTGTGAAGCTGATCCAAATGTATTTGCTTCCAGTTTGATGATGAAACCAAAAAAGAAAAGTAATAATTAAACGGCTGAGTGGATCATTCTCATGGCAAGGGAAAGAATATTGGCAAGAAGTGCAAGAACTCATTATCATATGAAAGCTCTGGAAGGCCAGAGCTCTAGAAAGTTTGAAGATAGCTAGAAAGAGACAGAGAATTTAGTTCCTGTGTGTGACAGTTTTTTGGTAATACAGGTACCTTATGATCGAGAGGCAATCATGAATGAGTTACTGTGTGTACTTCATGGAGAGCCAGCTGAGCCTGACCTGCTGGCTTCTGCTGTGCTCTAAGAGCCTGCGTGCAGATCAGCTGAACGTGGTAGATGGGTGAGCCCAAAATGATATTTAGTGCAATGTTTGGATTTTCTTACTTTGGCATATGTTGTTTGGGTACAGTTAGGGATGGATAAACACCGATACTGGCTCCGAGGCCTGCCCACTGTTGGATGCCACCTACTTCTTTTTGCATAGAAGAAAAGTGTGACTTTGGGCCTGGTTTCTTAAGTGGTTCCATTTACACTCTTTTCAAAGCAGCATGCCATAACCGTCTCGAAATACAATGCAGAATGAGCCTGAAAATTGAGATGCTGTGCTTGGTGGCATGAAAAGGCCGTGTGTGCATGCAGATTCAGATACTTTTATATAAAGTGTGCCTGTAATAGGAGGGATGAGGTGCACGGTTGTTTTTAGAAAACAGACAGTCTTACTGCTGGTGAGCAACTTTCCCATTGCTTCTGTTCTGCTGTGACCTTCTTGCATGTCATGTAGCAAATGAAAAACATTTTGAAGAAGCTGGGAATGGAACATTAGCATTCCTTGGGGTGTTTGGCTCCCATTTTATCTCCGTCCCTCATATTTTACCACATTGTGCTGAGTGGAATTTTAGCAGCTCAGGTTGTAGGATGCCTGGCATCAGGATTGTGCCTACACCAGCTATTTAATTGTCAACTGTCACATTATAAAAAAGTAGTTGCAAATGCATTTTGAAGTTTCAAATGGATATTGTGCACTATCCTGGACTTTTTTTTTTCCCTAATAAAATACTAGCAGTCCAGAGCAGGTAATATCTTACACTGCTTAATTTGAACAGGATTAGTAGCTGTTGGCTGAATTAGTTTGACACTCGCTAGGAGCTCAGTGCTCCTGTTAAAGCAAATTGCCACATGGTGTCACTCCTGCCCCGCAGAGGTGTAACCCACTGTGCATTTTCCTGCCTCTTCACACCATACAGCTCATAAAGTTCAGAATATGCAGCTTGACATTTCTGCGTATTTCTGTAGATGAATGTCAGCGTTTGTGAAGCTCTCTGTATGGCTGGTCTTGTGATCCCTGTGCAGGAGGGCAAGCAGACTACTGGGTGTTTCTCCTCCATTATCATATTGTGAATGCTTGTGTTTAAAGTGAGATTCATTTGTCATGCGTGGGTCATTTCTCTGCCAGGGCCCTGCTGAACCTGCCAGCAGGGAAGCGAAGTGTAGGGTAGATACCTCTCCAGTGGGGTTTGAAATGAATCAACTTTAGTATCACCGGGGTAATCAAAAGGCTATCAGAAGCAGCTTTTCTTTGTTGTGCTTGGCTTGGTTTGAATCGGTAGTATGAACAGCAAAGCTCTGCCTGCCATTTTTCAGGCTGTTACTCCCTACTCGTCTGAAGCTGGCATAAACCTGCATGTCCAGCATGAGAGTTTCCACCTCCCTTGAACTGGCAGGAATGGTTTGGATCGCTAGATGATTAAGTGGCATTAGAGAACTGTTCCTGGTTAAAAATACCCCTCTTCCAGTAAAATTCAGCTTGAGGTAGTTCCTCGATCTGTTCTGCTGTGTGCTCGCAAATTGTGCCAAAATAAGGAGGGAAGTGGTGGTGGTGGTGGGGAAGTAGGGGAAAACCATTTCTTGTGGCAGCCGTGCAGGTGTATACTGGCCAAATGCCTTTGTGAAACTGCAGTGTCATTCACTGCTATTTCCTCCCTGCCCTGCGTGCCCTCCCACCCCAAACAGGGCAGTAGTTTTCAGTTGAAATGTAATCTCTTCTCTGCGGTAGCACAACCCGAAACCTCATGATTTCCTCTCACTGTACATTGTGCATTTGTGGAGCCGTATTCGTAACAACGTAGGGAGTGTTCATTGATTAGAGAGACTGCTGGAGGCAATGGGCACCATGCTTGAAACAGAGCTGTCATAAATAAAGCAGAGCGTATTGGGCTTTTTTAAACTCACCAGTGGCTACTCTTAAAAGCTGGTGGTAACTGTCAGCTCCCTGCTGGAAGTGGGACAAGGGATAGGGAGAAAAAAGGAGAGTGAACTGAAGCCACTCACAAAACTGGCACTGGCACTGTTTTCCGGTTATGGCTCCTGTAGCTGCAGGAGCCATTCTGCTGGTCTCCTGAGCAAAGGATCACCAGAGATGTTCAGTCTGCCAAGAGCCCAGATAGACGGCTGGTGCCTTAGAAAGTAACGGTAAGATTAGTCTGATACTTGGTACCGTGTGAACAGAACAGCCTTTGAATGACAATGCAGGACCTAATGCTTTCTGGAGTAATGCATAAAAGTGGCGTTTCTCTTTCT
>VYZW01030436.1:3255-13626 GCA_013401315.1 Balaeniceps rex | reverse complement strand
TCCAGTATGTGACAACATCTCAGGAGGGCTGATCTTCAGGCTCTTTGATACGTTGTACCATTAGGCTTTGAGGAAGACCTGATCCGTCTGAGATTTAGGAGATCCCTGAGAAGCAGACAACTTTGTATTTGCTGATCCCCACATTATATTAATAAACATACTTTCTGTGTAAATAGTGAGCCAGGCATAGAGATAAAGCATTATTTACACAAATGTGAAGAAAATGTGGGTGGGGTTCAGGATTTGAGCTGGAGTTCCAGTTGCAGCTGGTTCTTAATTTTTCCCCGGACAAAAGCAACTACTGCTAACTCAACCAAAAATTTAACACTGTATTGGAGGAAAAGACTTGTGGTCATTTTTCTGTATCATTGAAAATAGTTTGANTTCTCCATTGATGTTGATAGGGCTGGAGCCATCTTCTACCAGCGTAAATAGAGACTCCAGACATGGCTGGGTGGAAACAGTGGGAAGAGCTACCCTACATGAGGCAGTTGTTTGTGCTAGCTTTATCCTTACTAGAGAATTCAATGACATTTACTTGAGAAAAGGTACTTTTATTTTATTTGTTCAGTGAGCTCTTGTAGTTCATAGTTTAAAAACATCTCAAAAAGCTTTTGTCTGAAAGGAGCAAGGGCAACAAACACCTTCTGTGTACAGATGTCATATGGGTAGCTGAAAAGGAATTGGGGGAACTTGCAAACCACTGCTGGCAGGACTGAGGTGGGAAGTGGGTTTGTGTGTGAAGGAACAGTCTGCGTGTCAAAGTCCTGCAGTCTTACTGCCTCAGCTAAATTTTTAACAGGAACAAGGGAGGTGAAATATCCTGTGCTCTTACTAGAAATGCCTTTGCTGCTTTCATTATTTCCTGTAGTAATGCACAGGATATCCAGCTGATTAGCCACAGCAGGCTATGTGATCTTCACAACATCTACAGGAACCTTCTAGGATGTAATCTCTTGCTGAACCTGCAAAATAAACTTTTACAGCTTACCAGCAATGCCAAATATTACTCCTACATATAAGGGTTTTAGAGAAACTGAGTACAGATGAAGATGTCAAAGATCTGGTCAGCTAGGATAAAGTCTTACCATTTTTTTGCCAACCAAACTTTTTCAGGTCTCTTCTCTGTGTCTTTTATCTTCTCATATCTTCTTTTCTGCATGTCACCATGTCCTTATTCTCCAGGACGTAGATAGGTAAGACTCATTATCTACAACTATGCTTAATTAAAAGTGCATTGATCCCTGTATGAGTGATGTTATTCTGAAGCGGCCTTACCTCAGCTTAACTCTGCATGCTTTGGAAGATTAGTGTGTTTTAAGAATTAGCTTTGAATTCACATCTTTCTTCAATTGTCTTGACTTTCCTTAGGATTCCAGTATTGACAAGCTCCTAATCTTTACTGCAGTTCAACCAAATCCTTTCTTCCCCTGACGGATTCATATTTCAAGCCGTTCTCCTTTCTTCTCTGTAACTGCAGCTGCCTTTCTCTCTACATCTTGATTGCAGTGGTGCCTGCTCTTCCGTATTCCTCTTTCTTTTGCTTAGTTTCCGACTCTTTACCTCTTGTTTGTTTGCCCTTGTCTTCCAGTNTGGTTCTTAATTTTTCCCCGGACAAAAGCAACTACTGCTAACTCAACCAAAAATTTAACACTGTATTGAAGGAAAAGACTTGTGTTCATTTTTCTGTATCATTGAAAATAGTTTGACCAATAAATAACCTGCTAATATGAACAGAATCGTCACTAGCAGAGCTGTTTTGGTAGTTAAATCGTTTTTAATAGTGCCTGTTCTTGCAGCAACAGAAAGTGTTAGCTATAGTGTGTGCTTGGGAATGAGCATCAAAGGAACCAGTCATCTGCAGGTCTGTCTAGATGATTAGCTGCAAAACTTGTACCTTTTTAAGCTTTTGTTTAGGTTATTAACCTTTATGTACAAAATAGGCAGAAATATCCACCAACGCATATCTGTCTTAAAAGAATGGGTGCTTTGCTGTTCTTCATCTTAATAAAAAATGGTTGCTTTCTGGTTGGCGTCAGAGTGAGTGTGAGCCTCACAGCAAGAAAGAAATACTTGCTCTTGTGAGGTCAGTGGAAAAAACTCTCACTAACTGTGATTTTGTTCCAGGTTCTTGCCAGGCTGTTCTGAACATGTGTGGATTTATCCAGGGATGAAACAGCTGGGGTGCCCTTCATGACTCCCTGCCAGAGCGCTCTGTGCTCTCAGCCCTCTGAACTGGTAGCAGTCAGAGCTGCCTCTGGTGCAGATCCATCTCTTCTTGCTCACGTCCAGATCAAGGCTGCTTTCTCTCCTGTTCTGAAAGCTGGAATTCAGAAGAAGTAGTAGTGCACACATGGGGTGTGTGTGTCTAAGAGCAGTATATACTTCTTCCCAGTTTAGAAAGCCTGTAGTAGCTTAAGCATTTTTGTATTAACTCTGGTGTGTACATAGCTTGCAGTTTGTTCTGTTGATTCTAATGACAGACAAAAGTGAAAGTGGAGATGGAGGTAATCCTTTGATTGAAAATAAATTCTCGAAAGCAAAAGAGAAATGGAGGATGAGAAAAACGGGAAGAGTCAGATCACCTTTCATGCCCCAGGTTCAGCTTGCAAGTGGATCCCAGAAGCAGTCCAGCTGGAGTCCCTAGTGACAGGGGTTGTTTCAGTACATTAACAAGGAGTGTATCCAAGATACAGTTGCTCAGGTCTAGCCAGAAAAATTAACGAGCACACCCTCTAGTACTCTTTAAAGTTGCGCCAGTTGCAGCTGGCACTTATTCAAACCTGTCATCACCTTCGCTGCCTTTGAAAGAACATTTTGCTAGAAGGTGAAGGCTTATGCTTTTTCCTTCGTTTCATCTGCACAACTTTTTATAATCTTCAAGTAAATAGAAATGCCACTTAGGCTCAAACAGGTCTCTAGTCACAATGCTGGGATTTATGGAAACTCAGATTTATTAGCTTGTTTTAACATGCTGATTATTTATCACAAGCAGAGTCAAAAAATGTGAGTGCAGACAGCCTTGAGAAGGGAACCTTGTAATGGGGTAACTGAAGTTTTTAAGAAGCAAAGAATGAAGTTCAAAACCTGTCAGAAAAAAAACATGAAATTAAGATATTCTGAAAACTCCTTGACGTGGGAAATGCTATGACCTTCATGTGTGAGATCTTGGAAAAAAAAAGATTCTTTATACTTGAACTTACGTGTTCTTAGTCATTTGTAAACCAGGCTTTCCAGTTCATTAGGCAAAGAGAAAAATAGCAAATAAATTGGAGTGTGAGTGCGATAGACAATGTGCATTATTTTATTTTTTATTTCAGGGGGAAAGGCCCCCAGAGCTGGCTTAGCAAAACAACATGTTATTAAGCACTGCAAAGGCTAAAAACATATGCTTTCTAATGAGAACCATGGAGGTTAGCTGTCCATTGAATTCTAGTAAAAAGCATGTTGTACCTCATTTCTCTCGCACAGCAAAGGAAGGCAGGAATTATACCACTGAAGCCAATACCATTGTTGGGTATGAATCAACCTGGTGGCAGTTAGGTAAGAATCTTTTATTTCAGTGGGAGCCTAACGTGAAATTTTCCTGCAGAGCAGAATTTAAACAGCAAGAGTTCCTGCATAGTTTTCACTGCTGCTAGTGTGATATTCTTTGCTGGGACTAGCGGGATGCGTGTTTTTCGGTAAATTGAAGCTTAAAGTAGTTTGGTTTTTTCCGCTGAGAGGAGCACCGTGTTGGTGAACAAATGTCCATGAGGGCTGAGGTTGTCCTCAGAGTCGCTGAGCTTTCAGAAGTGCTTTCTGCAGTCCGCCAGCATAGGGTCTGCTGCACATTTTTGCATGCTCTTCTTGTCATTGAAGGTATTTTATGAAATCTGGTAGAGTGAAATAACTCACTGAAATAAGAGAGCACTAATTTAGTAATGGGGGTTACAGAAAGCAAAAACCATGTGAACGAGGGCGTGATAGAGCTACNTTATTTCAGTGGGAGCCTAACGTGAAATTTTCCTGCAGAGCAGAATTTAAACAGCAAGAGTTCCTGCATAGTTTTCACTGCTGCTAGTGTGATATTCTTTGCTGGGACTAGCGGGATGCGTGTTTTTCGGTAAATTGAAGCTTAAAGTAGTTTGGTTTTTTCCGCTGAGAGGAGCACCGTGTTGGTGAACAAATGTCCATGAGGGCTGAGGTTGTCCTCAGAGTCGCTGAGCTTTCAGAAGTGCTTTCTGCAGTCCGCCAGCATAGGGTCTGCTGCACATTTTTGCATGCTCTTCTTGTCATTGAAGGTATTTTATGAAATCTGGTAGAGTGAAATAACTCACTGAAATAAGAGAGCACTAATTTAGTAATGGGGGTTACAGAAAGCAAAAACCATGTGAACGAGGGCGTGATAGAGCTACGCAGGAGAATTCCCATGTGGATAAATCAATCGTCTTTAAGGCTTACAGAACTTAGAGCTTTTTGCTGTCCTAGATAGCCAGCCACGTGTAAGATAGCAGCAAGCGTGCTAGAATTACTACCGTGTTTGAACCTGTAATGGCAAAAATGTGTTAAGTACTGGCAGACAAAAGGTGGACTATCTTCATCAGTATATAACCGTTAACCCTTTCCTGTGTCCATCGCAATCTCCCTTTTAGCAGTCACTTCAACTATATTTTTAGTACACCGTCCTGTATTATTTATTCATTCAGAACATCACATCATGGCTTTCAAATGAAAACTCTCTGCGGTTGTTCTTTTTCTTCTCAAAATGGACACCTTGTTTTTATAAGACTGATAGAAGGACTGTGTTGTCTGGTTTCACTTCCAACAAGTTCAGGATTTTTAGACTAAGCTAATTCCAATTAATTAGTAATTTGCTTCAGCAAGGCCAGCATGTAATTCAAGCTTTCATTTACTGCTGGCCTTTTTCTCACTGCACCCTGCACCTGCCCACCACCCCCAAATCAGTGCAAGTGTTCACAGGGATATTCAGCCTTCAGCCCATATGGCACAAAACCAATTGTTGACCTTCAATCACTTTGTCATCTTTCAGAGAGCTCTATAACGAGCTTTTGCAGCAGGGATGAGAGAAATGAATTTTTATGTTACTGTTGGTATAGCTTGTTTTAATTCCTGTAGTTTACACTAAAAACTCTGACACCGACTCAACTTTGCTAGTAGAAATTTATCTGCAAAGAGATTTTGGCCTCCATTTAGAGACAGAGCAATACACTGTAGCCCCAGGGCTAAGAGAGAATAAAATTAAGCAGGGAAAAGGGAGAATTGTGCCAACTAGCAAAAGGGTGAATTTCCAGGGAACAATAACATTACCATACACTTGCCTAGCATTCTTTATTTGATTATCTTGAAGTGCATTACAAGAAATAATGGAGCCTCATAACTTCCTTGTGAGGCAGGTACTGCATTACGATACTGATTTACAGATGAATAAACAAAGGCCTTGTGCAATCCTGGGAATCTCAGCGAAGTCATAAATATTCTCAAGAGAAGATTGGGAAGGGGTAGCAAAGACGAGCCAACGTACCGTGGACTGGTATCTACCACTGAACCACCCATACAGTGCTCAGTCTTAATTTGGCATGGCTGCCTGGCATCTCTCTCCTGGAGAAAATTGGCTTTGAATGTTAAGAGGAGGACATTAAAGAACCGCCCCGAAAAAGAACAAGTTTGGAGACCTGGTATTTCAATTGGCTGCTAGCTTGCCACTTTTAGCAGCCACTCCAGTCCTGCTCTGCCTTTCTCTCCTGACACTTTATTTTGTTTCTGTTCTTGTTCCTGCAGTGCAATTTAAATGAGTCAGCAGTGGCTTAACTGTCTCTGCTAACACAGGGTTCGACTCAGCAGTCTAAAGGGAATTTCCCACCTCTCATTTATTTGGCTATGATTTATTCTTTGGGGAGAAAAGATTGGGAACTGGGAAAAATCATACATTTCCCAACCTTTAAAAAATAAGCTGCAAGACCAACAATTGATGACAGCTTTCTATCTCCTGTGCTTGCCCCTACTGGGGAGCACAACTGGTGGGGGGAAAATGCTCCACTTACACCTCATCATGAAGAGCAGGCTTGAGTTGCACTGTGACTAAGTGCTTGATCCCTGCATGCCAAAACATACACCTTCTAATTGACATGAAAGCAGCTTCTGGCTTGGTATTTAGGATGTAACACAGCTCCTAGTGCAGGCTTGGTTTCCAGAATAAAGCACATTCTTTTCTGCCGTGCATGTTAATGCATTGTCCTTCCTCCTTCTCCTAATAGCCCGTGAGATTTGAACTTGGAGTCAGCAAAGTAGAGGCTTTGTGAAGCACAAAAGAACACCAGGTTTTTATCACACCATGCCTGTATAAAGAGCTGTTCAACCATTCAGTTGCTGGTTGTATTGTGCAGCTGTTATTCTGCTGCTGAGAACATCTTGCTGTCGACACTGAAGTAGTACCTGCAGGAAACACTGGCACACTGAGCTTTTCAGGAGGAGCTGGGCTTGGGGATTTGCCAGATCCCTGCATGGAGAGCCAAGGTATTTTCTCCCCCCCGTGCCTTTCCCATTCTAAAATCTTTGTAAATAAGTAACAAATTTTGGTCCACCGTCCAGCATCTGTTCCAGGATTTTTGCACGGTGATGTCTTCCCAACATGATGAAGGTCCATGTTTCTTGTCTTCCAAACCCACCTCTCCAAAGCTGACAGTGGGGCTGTGATGGGCGATGGCAGCACTGTGCCGCCTGGGTCCCTGGTGGGGGGATGCGGCTTTCTCGCACAATGGCCCTTTCTTTGCTGAACTGATGGTCAGTATCTGGTCAGCCTCATCTATTTAAAGTCAGCCAAGCAGGGATCCCAGTGCTGGTGGAGAGTGTGCTTTGTTTGCTTACAAGTTAACAGGAAATTCAACTGTTTCCAATTCAGCACAAACAACTGGTGAGGACAGGGTGAAGGAAGTGTCTGAAATCCACAGAAGGGAGGGGGGTCAGAGATAAGCTCAGCCTCATTCAGCCTCCAGGGCTAAATTTGGCTCTGTGCAACTCTGGGTACAATTCCCACCGTAGTTCGGGGCTGAAATTCTTCTGAGCAATTAATGCAAATGGTTATATTTTTAGCCTGGCATCCTAAAGAAACAAGACTTGTGTGATTGTATTGCCTGTGTATATGCAGTTGTCAGCTCCCAGTAACTTGTGAGTTTTTGGATTGACTTAGCCCAGGCTGTAAGATAGTGATTTTCCAAGGTCCCTCCTGAAACCAGGCAAGCAGGTGAAAGAGTGTGGGTTCAGAGAGCCGAAGGGCATGCGGGGAACTCTGTCCTTTTAAAGACATCAGCATCAGGACACAAATTCCTGACAACGAGGCTTCGCTGGTTCCAGTGCTTGTTTAGTAGTAAGGTTTCCATATAAATAAACAGAAAGTTCCTGCTGTAGGGTTGTGTGAGGCTGAATTTGGTATGTTGCGTTTCGCAGTGCCCGACACATCCTATAACATAAACTAGCAGACTAGCTAGTGCAGAATATTAATTTCGTAAGGTCTGACTTGCTGGCTACACTCCCATTGACTTTATTAAATTAAATGCCAGTTTTTTCTGCCTACATTTTTCAGGATCCAGACCCATGGTTTGCATATTTTTAACAGTTTGAAAGTATAACAGTGCACGGCTCCTGATCTTTGCCATATGGGATACTAACCTTGTGCACCTTGTGCGGGAGATGTAACCCCATTAAAATAAGGCAGTATTAGAAAAAAATGCATGGAAAAATGCGTGGAAATCAATGAATGACTGTATGCAAGCAACAGCAATGTGTTGGATAACAGCACAACAGGCTGGTAAGTGATATACCAATGTGAAATATCTATTGTATGTGCTCAGGACTTAAATGTTCTCATCTTAAATATTTGTGCATTTTTTGTTGCTTTTTACTTTTTTGGTTGGTTTTGAGAGGAAAAATGCCAAAGGCACGTTGTCTGTATTTCTGACTGGATCCTTTAAATCCAGTGGGAATCTTTCCACTGACCACTGAGAGCTGAACTGATCCCTCATTTTAAAAAATTAACCTAGTCTTTCTTTCACTTTGGAGTGGTGTAGAAAACATTTAAAACTCTTGAAAGTAGAATTTCAGGCTGCAAAATGGAGCATTGTAGATCCCCTTCTCATGTGGAATTGATTTGATGTGGGGGACTGCCAAATTCCAGTCCGATACAAATTGCAACAGCTGTGTTACAATTTTTAAATCAACCCTGAAGATGAGGGGTTTAGAATGGTTTCACGGGAAGGATGTTTATCTTTGCAGCTGTATGAAAATAGAGGTCTATTTCATTTAGATTTATCTACCCAACTCCCATGAGGCAAGTTAGGTACATGTTGTGTTGGGCTTTGCGTATATATATCCTTGCTCCCTCATTTCTTGCAGGTTCCCTTCCTACTGCCTGTGCTTCTCCCCCAACTCCGTCCTTCCCATCTTGCTCTTCTTCCATTCCACCTTGAGGCTTAGCAGTCTTTTCCCCTTCTTGTGGGCCATTTATCAGTCGTCTCTGATGCAGCCGCTGACTGAAGTGTACGATAGTGCTCTGCAGGAGGACATTTTCCTGTGCTTTTATAACAAGTCCCTGTGCTGCAGGCAACAGACACAATTACTATATAAATCAAGCCACACATGGATACACACAGGGACCTGGACCCAGACTCAAACTCCTTCATCTCTGAAACATAAGGACAATTCTCATGCACAGGCAAAATTCCCTTGGCTCAGTAAGTCTCCCCTTTCTTTTAGTCTGGATCTCACAAGAGTGATATTGTTTGGTGGACCACCTGCCCTCCCACCCATGATCTAAAAGCTACTTTCCCTTTCATTTATGATTAAAATGCATCTCTCAGACAACTACAGTGATTGCTGACATGGAAGAGTGCATTTAAGAATGTATTTAATGTATTTTAATGTATTTAGATGGCTTGTGACCGGAGGGGTGCTGGCAGAAGTGATTGTCTTCTCATCCAGGAGTGACCCATGGGACACAAACTGTGAACCTGTGTTTGGATGTAGCCATAGTACTGGGATCTGCAGTCTTCCTGTGAGCCAGCTGCTGGGAGGGCAGCATCATTGCCTCCTTTAATACGTGGCATCGGTTGATATGCAGAAGACTTCCTTGTGTCCTTCCCTCTCCTTGAATTGTTTCTGTAAGATGAAAAAGGTGATGAGTTAGTAAAAGAACAAAATAGCACACACCTATGAGACCCAATTTCTGACCACAGACTTCAAACGAAAATGAGCGCGATACACAATGGTAGCTTTAACAATGTGTTTTCTTAGTCTTTCAATTCCTTCCATCCAGCTGATGTCCTTCTCGTATTTCCGTTTTCTTACAAATCTCCTCTGAATCTTTTCCCTTTCTTCTCCCTTTGCCCATAATTGCCTTCCTTCACTTGTAAAGATTCCTTTACATATATCTGCCTCTGTCCTTCTGCCTCACAGTCTTTTTGCAGCTGTATTCATTTTGAAATGTCCTTCTTATCTTTGTATTTTTTGCTGTCTCCCACTCGCCGATCATTTCTCTCTCTCCATGCCCAGATGCCACTACAGCTCTCCCTCCCTAGCCTGCTTCACCTGTTTGAACCTCCAGCTTCCCAGTTTTCAGAGTCTTTGTTCTCTGCTTCCCAGTGCCTGTACTCAGGTCTGCTCCTTTTTTTCCCTACTTTAGCCTTGCTCTTCCCCATTTTTTTTCCAGGTTCTTCTGTCCACTGTGTGTAAATGTAACTGTACCTTCAGCCACTTCTGTTCTTTAGTATTGGAAATCTTTGTAGGAATCTGAAAGTTGGACTGAATCTCAAGTATAAAATACGTTTTGGAGGTTGTGGTGGTGATTCATGCTGCCTTCTCACATTAGGCCCACTCCTAGTGTTTACCTAGGAGTCCTAACAAATCCCTGGCACTGGGGGACATTGGACATTGGTTCTTCCATTGATGGATGTTATTGGATCAGTATTGCCTTGAAAACATCATAGTATGAGAACAGATTAAGACAGCAACCACACAGCAGTGGGGTGTGGAGAGATGGCAGCCAGCATCAGCACAAAGGGTTGAACTTGTATCACTGTGACATCTTTCTGCATCTTCACATATGCGCAGGTATATTCGTACCTCTTCTGTGTTGGTCTTCACAGTAGTTTCCACAAGGCCTAAAATACAGTCCATGCAGGAGCACTGCTTGAATTTCGTCTTTCATTGTACCTATCACTTGATACTATACTGGCTTGTACAAATGCCTTAATACCTGCTTCTGCAACTGCTCCCCATAGTGAAGTCAATGGGATTTCTACATGCAGAATGAATGCCAAACTCCACTACTTTAGGGTATAAAAGCTTCCCAGGAGTAGGGAACACATCTCTCTGTGT
>VYZW01030435.1:28053-126525 GCA_013401315.1 Balaeniceps rex | reverse complement strand
TTTTTTTTTTTTTTTTTTTTTTTTTTTTTTTCCTTTTAAAGCAAGATTTTCCCCCGTTCCCGCCTGGGTCCCGCGGATGCCAAGGTGCGATGTGCCTTTAAGGCGATCAGTGCGCGCCTGCTAATCTGGTCATCACAGGCTTCATTATATCGGTATTAATGTCATCCGCGGATTACTAATTAGATTTGCGGGATAAATGAAATTACCCGAATGGGCTGCGCGGGAGTCTCCCGGCGCTTCCCGGGATTTACGGGGGCGGTGGCGGGGGGGGAGAAAAAAAAGGGGAAAAAAAAATCCTTTTATTCCCCCCCCTTTTGCCCCCCCCGGCCAGGCCGGCCCCGAGCCCCCCATCCCCGCGGCAGGGCTGGGACTCGCGTCCTAATCGTGTTCTCCTCCGACAGACACTAATCAAGTAATTTCCCAATCCCAGCCCCATCAAATTGCTCTTTAGCTGTTGAACTGTGGAGTTTTGCTCCTCTTTTCTCATGCTAATCAAGCCCATTCAGCATCTCTCTGTGAGGCTATTTGTAGTGGAATAAATCTCCTTGTTTGCCTGCTGCATGATTAATTGATATTGTTGTATGGCTTTTGTTTGGGCTGCGGAGAGCTGAAAGGCAGTGCATATTGGATGTGACGAAAGGAGCTTGAAACATCATTTCGCTGCTGAGGTCTTTCAGAGGTCGAGGGATAGACCGATCGCATTATTCATCCTATTTATTTATCCTTATTAGAAAATATGATGAAAGAATAAGGCCCGGAGTCTTTTTTAAACATTGACTAAACAGTGCATACACAACCCCAATTAAAAAAAGTGCCCAAGATGAGGCCTTTTCTCCATATTAGAAAAATAGCTCTTTTTAACGAGGACCAATTAAATCGTACTTCATTTTACCTGGGATCTCACAATAGACTTGACAACAAATTGCCTTTCTTCTTCACTGTTAATTACCGGCGGAATCAGCCACGCTCCCAGCAGTGTGAAACCCTCCGCAGAAAACCCACCCAAAGCCCCAACAGCGGCAGAGGGGGGGCCCCTTCCCGCCCCCAACCCCACCAAAATCCACCCGAGATCCGCGCAGGCTTCCAGGCATCTCCCGGTCTAGCCAAAGGTGGCCTGAGCCGAGCTGGGCCCCGCTGTCCCCTCCTACCGAAGCGTGTGGAGCTATTTCGGCCTGGCCCTGGCCTCCATTCCCAGGCCTCTGTTCCCGGGCCTCCCCCGCGATTTTAAAAACTGCATCCGTACTCCCGGGGGACATCGCCGCAACCAGGAGATTCAATTAAATAATCCCGGTCCTTTGCTTCTCCCACAAATGGCTTTTTTCCTCCCCCAAATATTTCCTTTTCCAAGTTGTTTTCAAAAAAGAAAAAAAAAACCACAAAACAAAACGAAAAAACCAAACTGAAGAACAACAGGAAAAAAGAAGGGGGGGAGAAAAGAAAGAAACTGTTCTCCTTTCTTTTCCCTGTATGCAGGGTAATTGATAGGCTCTATCAGAGGTCAGGATTTGCATAAGAATTAAGAGCAGTAAATTAATTTAATATTCCATGCACATCTCCAATTATTCCTGCAGACCTTTGTCTCCACGGCTGGCAGAGAGAAGGTTCAGCTGCTCTTCAACCAAACAACATCTGTGCAGTTAATAATTTGATAAACAGCTCATACAAATAGTTTCTGAATTATCTGCCAACCCAATGACTATTCAGTTTTGAAACACTTGGCAAGGTCTGCGACGTGCGGTCGGGGCTTTGTAGCCTTGTTCCCGTGATCGAGCTGCCCGGGCAGACATTTTCCCTCCTTATCTCTTCAATACAATCAGCTACTTGCAACAGAAAAACATCAATAACAGTACGTAAAATAAGTCATTACCAGTAATTAATAAAAGCCCCCCCCATCCCCACTGCAGCCGAGGCACAGGGGTGCTGGTGTGCGGGAGGGGGCCGCAGCCCGCTGGGCTGGAGAGGCTCACACGCGCCGAGCAAACGGCTGCTGCATGCTGGGGCTGCCGCCGGGCCGGGGTCCCCCTCCCTGCCACTGCCGGGGCTCCGGCTCTGCAGCTCCGGCCGAGCTGGGTAAGGTTTTGACCGCAGAAATGAGAGAGGAATAGCTCTCGCTGGGTCTCGGCATGGGCCCCCTCCCTGGCTGCAGGATTCACAGCCCCTGGGCTCCTTCCTTTCCTATACAACAAACTGGAAAGGGGACAGGTTTTTCTGGAAGTCCTGGCTGTCCCCCTGCCCGGGTCTCAAAGGAGGAATGGCTGAAGGATTTAGCCCTGCTCAATCCAAATTCCAGCCCAAGGAGGGCATCCTGATTTTCACCCATCGATTCCCAGGGGAAATCCAGTCTGACGGAACTGAGATGCCTCCTTCATCCATGCCAGCACGGATGTGGAGGTCCAACTCCATGTTGGCCAACCACCACATCTTCCGATACAACCCACGGCGACGGATCAAACCGCCGTGATAGCGCTAGACTCGCCTGATTTATTTTCAAATGCACACATTTAATGCACAACCAACAACAATAATTACAGGGATAATACCCAAACGCTCCGCTCTCCGCAGCGTAATCGGGACGATAACCTTGCGCAGACACGGACGGCCCTCACTAATTTCCTCTTCTGCATGGCTTGTACTTTTAGCATTGCTTCTGGTACGTGTTAATAAACGTGAGTGAATATGTGTAGAAAGAGAAGGATTTACATAGATATTGGGAACCCACTTGTAGTGAGCTCGGATCCAGTGAAACTGCGTGGCTAATGAAGATGAATGGAAGGGCTAATTTGTTCCAGTGTATTGCAATCTGCCGCCTTCATTTGCAGCGGGAGCAGAGCGGGCTGAGGAGCAGGTGCCAGCCGCCCGGCAGGATCCTTCCCGCCCCACCGCTGGTCTTTTAAACAAAATTGACTTCCCAGCGCAGCGGCCGCACTGTATTTCAAATTGCTATTCCAGCGCCTGCATTCACAGGGCTAAATTGAATGTACAGAACTACTCCTTGTTCTGGTTAATGCAACACGCGCGGCAAAAGCGCTCGAAGCAATTGAAAACTACACCGAAGTTTTGAGTAGGCTTGATAAGAAGTGCTGGGCTCAGCGTCCTCGCACTGTAATGAGAGTACCTAGCATTGATCTTTAAATGCTGCAAACATTCTTCATTCTTCAGCGCAGAGGTCTAAATACACGGCTATGCAACAGGGCCGTGGCGAGCACGGTGCTCCCCGGGTGGCGCTGCAAGGGCATCGCGGCAATTAGAGCTGGGTGATTACCACCCAGAACCCACGAGCGTTCGTACGAGGTGAATTTGCTTGAGGAAGAGTCGCACTTTGCACACCTTGCGGGTTTGCTTTTCGGCCGTGTGCTCACGAAGGGGATCGTCCCTGGGGTGGATCACAGGGAGCACGTTTCCAGCTCGTGCTCCAGCAGCGTGGGTGATTTTTACGTAGGGCAAGACACAGCCAGGGAATGCGGTTTCCAAACCTCTCCTCAGAGCTACGTATAATTGTATTTGCCAGACAAATAACTGACCCTGTCCTTTGTCCCTGCCCTGGTCTGTATGTCCAATTACTCTGCGGGAGTGCAATGGGAAGGAAAATTAAATTTGCACACTGGGTGCTGTTAATAAATCCAGTGGCCACCTCATTCTTCTGCTAACGAGCCCCCTGGCGAGGCCACCAAGGGGGAGCACTGTGGTATCTCCTGATGTTGTTCAGCTTCTCCGCTCCCCCAGCCCCGAGGGAAGCCCGGTCCAACCACCGGAGCCACAGCACCTGGTCCTGAAAACATCACCGCGCTGCCTGCCCCGAGCACCCAGCGGGTGCTGCCTGTGCAGGGCGGGCTCCTGGCAGCGATGTGCTGCAAGAAGAGCTCTGAGCAGTGGGCTGGTTTTCAAGTCACTTGCCGTCAGTGGCGTGTCTGAAGAAGCTGCAGCTGGCCCGTGGGCATGGGCACGTTAGGAGCGGGCACGCCAAAGGATGGAAATGTGCCCCAGCAGGACCATGGCAGAGCCGGTGGCCTCAGACAGCTGCCCTCGCCATCACATGCTGCTGCTTAGAGTTGCTGCGCACCGCTGGTTCTTATGAGCTTTTGACAGTGCTTGGGGCAGTGCAGAGAGGCCAAAACCAGCGTAAGCACTGCAGGAGGTACTGCTGAGTCTCGAAAGGGCAAAAAACTGCTGAAGGTGGGACGTGGGGGGCTGCAACCTCACCGGTTCAGACCCTGGTGAAGGCATCAGTGTGCAAGCACAACAGGGGAAACGGCCCCACCTGGGCAGCAGGGCAATGCCAGGATCCCCGCAGCACCCACAGGCACGCTCAGTTTAGGTGTGACCTTAAATTACACACGTGAGAAGTTGCAAAGAGTTCCCCTGGTGATGCCACTGCTTCTCACTTCCTTCAGGCATTAAGCATCACTCCAAAATTAATAAAAAGTTGATTTTAAAAAGATTATGAAGTTCTTCAGGCTAAAGGAAAGGTTAATGCTCCTCTCCATAGTCATGCAACTTTCATGTTTGCTGTCACAAAGAGAAGTTGATTTTCTCTCCTTTTTAAAGAGAAAATTTACACGATGAATAGGAATCCAGAAATAGTGACATAAACAGAAATGAAAGGATCAAGTGTCAAATTTGGATGGCTGCCTGGGGCTTGATAAACCACTGCAGGCTTATCCCAGCACAAATAACGCCAGACTCAACGCGACACTCGCCGGTTGTGCGGGACAGGCCGAATAGCGAATTACCTGGTACCTCACCTGGGGGAGGGAGACCCCAGCACTGCGGTGGAGACCCCGCATTGAGATTCAGTGGTCGCAGACTCAATTCCTGCTGTTGACAGCCCACGCTGGGGCACGGCGTTACCCGACTGCAGCACTGGATTCAGCAGCATCGCACCAGCGTAAACCCCAAAGCTCACCATGGTGAATCAGCCCCTTGAATATTCAACACCTGCAGCTTCAGGGCTGCTCAGACCCAGGGATTTGCTAGTAAATGGACGCTTTTTTCCTCCTTTCCAAAATTCAGATTCAGATCAATGCACTGTGCTGTCTCCAGAGCCTGAGGTTGTTCTGACCTGAGACTGTGTTTTGCCCCAGCTCTGATTAAAAAACCACATGCAAACCCAGTTTTTATTTTGGAAGCTAAATGGGCTGCTTTATGAAATTCAAATCCCCGTTCTACAGCCCCCAAACCCGAATGCTCTGTGTTGCAAGCAGGGAACCGGACCCCTAGCTGCTTTCTGTCACCCAAGCAAGGGGCATCTCCCAGCTCCTCGTATGCTTCTGATGGCACGGGGCAAGGTTTTAAGGCAGCCTTGGGCCTGGCACGGTGGTTTTTAAAATCAGAAAGATGCAATGCTTGTTCTGGAGAGCCAGGACACTGGAGACCCCGCATCTTCGCTGCCGTTGGTTCACCCTTGAAGCTCTTAAGCCCCTTTGGTCCCTCAATTTAACCACAGCAAGAGGATTTCAACACTAACACTTGCCAAGCAGTGTTAGGCAACTTAATTAATGTTTGCAGAGCTTTGAGCAGACAGCACTATACGTGCATAAATTTTGTCTTATTCGAGCCAGGCCACAAAACCCATGGAAATCCCGGCACTGCTACATCAGCCAGATCCGTGGCTGCATGGATGCACCACCTCTGCAAGGAGTTTCCTTCAGCATCTCAGGGGTGATGCACCCTGGGCACCCAGAGCCAGAGGACGGCAGCGATGCTCAGGCTCCAGGATCGCAACTGCCCCCCAGCTCCCCCAGAAACCCCTCTGAGAGGCACCAACACACTGGCAGCCCCCGCACATCTTCCCTGGTTAAGATAATTGAGCAGAAACCAACTTTGCTCTGCTGGTCAAACACGCTCCATCACAACTCTCGTACCATAGCTAATTCAAATAAAAGTACTTTTAAAGAAAACTGAGCTGTAAGGTGTAGATACAAAATAAACAAGCTACCAAACAGCTTCAGGTGCTGTGGGATTTTTTTGGTGGCTTTCTTTTGTTTTGTTTCTTTTTTTTTCCCTTGTTTGTTTGTTTGTTTTGTTTTTTCAACCAGTACTCATGCCCTGTAAAGGCGGGATAAGATGCTGGAGGGACACACCATGGGATAAGATCCCGTGGGGACACGCTGCCCCTCACTCGCACAACTCAGCCATTCTGCACCAGCTCAAAGAACCAAAATCAATGTAAGGTCACTGCAGGTCTGGTTCAGCAGAGCATCCCCTGGCAGGCAAACACCCAACGGTTCTTTTGCATAGCTCTGAGTTCACTCCTGAGTATTTCCCCCAAACAGAGACAAGTTTAAGCAAATGTTCTTCTCATTTGTGTTTAAGGTATCCGGCCTTACCCCAGGTGTCAGACCTCCGTCTGGTCCCGGTCCCACAGGTCCCTCCCACAGTGCTCCTATTTCACACACACACAAGCTCCTTCACATTCGCTTCTCGTTGCACGCGGAAATCAAACGTCAAGAAAAATCACCTCTGCCAGTGGAGAAGGGCAATTATCCCCAGCCTCCAGCCTTTATCCCACGAGCGACCGGGCTGGGGGTGCAGGAAAACACAGGCAACCCCTCTCCAGTGCCAAACCAAGTGCAAAGCAGCTGCGCAGGGAGCAAGTCCTCCGAGCAGTGCTGCTGGCATCGCGTGCCATTTGCACACCCCTCCGTATCATCACCAGAGGCTGTTGACAACCATCAGCAGAGGCAGTAAAAGCAAATCAGGTCTGTGCCACTTTTTGGAGCGACCTCTCTTTACAGACTTGCTAATCGAGTTGCTGTACCACTCTTTTTTTATTGAGCCATAGAAGTGTCTGTAATGAGAGATTAAAATAGTAGTCGTGCCCCGTGATTTATTTTTTAAATTCTTGTGTCTATGCGCGTGTAAACTACGCCAAGTCACCCGGCTGTAGACTGAGGATAAATAATGCATCGCACTATATTATGCGAATGAGAATGCAAACCACAGAAAAATACGTAGAAGAGGAAAATGCATTTGCTGGGTGGTAAGTTATTGGACCTTTAGAGGCAGGGAAGGGAGAGGCTGGGGGGGGGCATTGCTCCTGCCTTCCCTCCTGCAAATAAATCACCGGCCTCGCAGTGCTTGCGCCTGAATAAAATATGACAGGTCTCTCTCGCAGGGCCGGCACGCGGCTCTGTAACAAGTCGCACCGCTCGCCATGCATGCTGACTGCAAATTGGGTGGGTTATCAGACGCCGCCATAAAAAAAAAAAACCTCTTCCCCCAACTGATTATGAACCTCATGCATAGCAAATGACAGAGCAATAACGCTCGCATTGCCTGCAGCAGAGGTAAAAAAAAAATAAAATATTTACAGACTGACAGGCTAATGGACACTTTCCCAAAGAGCGGTTAGAAAGAAGTAGTAAATGGGCCCGTGCTGATGCAGGGCAGCGGGCCCGGTCAGGGATCAAGACACACAGCACCATATCGGATAACATATAATTGGCAGGTCACATCCAAATGAGTGTAGTCATGCATCATCCGGAAGGCTTTTGCTGGTTATAAAGACACTTGTAAACAATTCAGCCGCTGAACATGGCAATAATATGTTGATCCGGCATGTAATGAGGTGTTCCTGGAATCAATAAACTAGTCATGAAGAGCAGGGAGCAAGGTCAGCGCCTGCCTTTTTGATGACCTTTCCTGGCTGGTAAGGACATCATATACTCTGAAGAGGACTTTTCTCATATTGCAGAAGGCGCCGAGTGTCAGAACTTCCATTCGCAGCAAGCAAATGAACAGCCGGGCTCTGCATGCTAATGAAGTCCAGGCTATTTTCCACCTTTTCATCTGCACATTATGCTCTTGACTTTGGAGAAGGTGGGAATTAGGTTGGACCCTCGTGTCAGACTGCCTGATGGCTCGGCTCCGGAAAACTGGTAATTGAAGCTGATGACTGATGCGGAGGAGGCCTGAATTTGGAAATAAACAGTTTCAAGCACTGCATGTCATTTCTAGAGAGACTGCTGAGTGAATGGAAATGAGCTCTGTTTCTCCAATCTAATGCAGTTTCTCAGCAGGAAAAACACCGTCTTTGAGACAACAATGCCAGTCATTAAGATTTAAATGTTCTGGCGATAATGTAAGGAATAGCACCTGCCTTCGCAAACAGCACTTATGGAAATGCCGCCCCATGCCAGGGTCTGCACTTAATCTCCAGCCCCCCAGCACCGGTCCTGGAGGAGTCGGGAGGCTCCGAATGCCAGTGGTGGGGAGGGCACGCACTGTGCTCGGCTGTCGCTAGCTGGGACGAAACACTGGAAAAAATATCAGCGACACCGAAAGCGTGGTTTTGAAAAATTCGTAACTAAAAACAACGCTTACCGCGCTGCATCTGCACCGTTTAATTGCTCTTCCCAAGCACATTTAGCAGAAAGCCTGCTGGCCTCATCCTCGTCCTCCGCTGCTGCTGCTCACTGGGCTGGTCTTAATTCACATCAGCCCAGCCGCCGGCCCCGGAAAGATAAAAAAAATGGAGTTTCTAGACAAGGCACTTAAAGGCCAATATTTTCAGACTCGAATATGAACGCTCTGCCATCCTAGCTGTTGGGAAATAACATTAAAAATGTTATAAGCCCTTTCAAGATCCTACCTGGTGTTGTGAAACCAAGCAGAGCAACTTGTTTGCTGGGGCAGAGGCAGCCCAGCAGCCTCACAAAGGTTTTCAGGGCTTTGAAGCATTGCTGCTGGGTCACGACCATTAGTTAACGATTTGTTATCTAAGGCACCTTAGCAATGACGTGCGTGGATCTGAATAATCATCTAGCCATTTTTCTGCTGCCAGAGAAAGAATATTTTGGGTCTTGTTTTGAAACAAGGATGAGCAGAGGCTCTGGCTGCAACACGTTTCTTGCTGACATGGGAAGCAGCAGAGGATGCTTCAGCGTGCATTGCTCCCGTTTGACACCGCTGCTTCCACCGATCCAGAACGGTTCATACACAACGTGGAAAACGAGGGCTATTTATGCTTTGGATTTTTTAAATTTTTTTTTTTCCCCCCAAACCCAAGTGCTGACCCAGCTGTGAGCGCAGAGCTTGCTGGTAGCTCAGCCCCCTCTGGGAGTTCGCCCCCCGAGCCCAGGCAGGATGGGGACCTGCAGGCTCTGGGTTTCTCCACGCTGAGGTATACACTGGTGGCCTAAGGTGGGGCATGCTGCAGACAGGGGCTCCCCAGAAGCCCCTTGGCAGCCCATCCAGAGGCCACTGCGCTCACTATCTCCCTGCATCCCCACCGGGGCGGCCGCTTCCCACTCCCCGAAACGGCTGCTCGCTGCCGAAAGCTGCCGTCTCTCCCCTCGGAGGTGGCTGCATCTCAGGAGTGGGTCTGTTTGTATAATAGTTTGCAACCCTTCAACATGAAAGGATATAGAAGGATGCAAGTTATTATTATGAAAATGAACCAAGCAACAGACAAAAATATTCAGAAGATGTAATCTGCCATCCCTACAATGCACTCGCGGAGAAGAGCACTTGGCAGGCAGAAGAGTAGTCGCCAGATACATTGCCTTTTGTTAAATTGCTTTTGCTCTGACAATGCCTTTTAAAACCACATGCAATCTTAATTTAAAATACCTAATACCTAAAGGTATAGGGGCCCGATGCTGGTCTCCAGTTTGGGATTTGTCCAAAGCAATTCCACTGGCTTAACGCCACTATCCCTTATTGTAATCACACAACAAACGTGGGAGGCTGAATTCCGCTTGTAAGAAACCGTGGACCTGATCCAAACATCACTAAAAATCAATTGAGCAAAGATTTATTTCTTTAAAGAAGCGAAGCCTGCCTGCCACCTGACTTTTGTCCAAACCTTTGTCACGTTCAACTAATAAGAAAGGCCCTCTCCTATGTAGTCAGCTTTATTGTGCAAGATGGGGGTAAATGCAAAATTCAGCCTTTTTATTTTTTCATAGTTTTAGAAAATGGTTAAAAGTAAGGAATTGCTAAATACAGCAGTGCAAGAAACTACCGCATTTTTATTTTCCAAAGACTGAGTAGTGGGGAAAAAAAAAAAAAAAAAAACACAAAAGAAACCAACCAGCGCTTTCATGTCAGTTGGCCTTTCTCTGTTTTTGCCATAGCAGGCTGTGCGTTGTTCCCACCTATTCACCGATACGCTGAGCCCAAGATCTCTTAAGACTGAAGGCTTGGGTGCAGGAGCCGGCTCTGCAGCCCTTACCCCGTGCTTACTTAAGCGGCGCCCAGCCTCCCGCAGAGGCCTGTCAGGTGCCAGTTTTATCCTCTGACCACCTGAAGGGAGCCGCGAGACTGGAAGCGAGAGGCAGCATTGCCGGCGTCGTTCATCATGAAGCGCAGGTGTATATCAAGGCAGGGTATGGCAGGGTGACGTTGTCTTTGGGCTCACCCCATCCGTCAGCCTCCTCCTGGCCTCCCAACTTCATTAATAACCTCCTTCCCTATGCTAATGCCATCAGAAAATTATGCAGACTGTTTATATTTCTTTACAGCCAGAACAGGCTGCTGACACGAATCAGCCATTAGCGATTCACATTGAGGAGTCTCTGCTAATTGTGCAGAATGTAATTAGTGATTATGTAATATCTAAGCTCTTGCAACTGTCATTAATGTCCACTATTCACCAGAGATAGTTCTTACTGAATTAGAGAATGATTACTGCATGGTAAATCTACTTAATCCTAAATATGCTAATTAACACCATATGCACTTTAGACAGTGGTTAAAAGCACTAGTAACCTCAAAAAAGGTTGCAATACACCAGAATCTAAATTGCTTGCAATGGATTTTCCTTCAAAAGGTAAATTTGTTTAATTAAATGGTATAGTAAACTGTTAGGCACAGCTATTGATTAGCGCAACCCAAGCAAGGGTTTTCTGTAACGGATCTAGTGAGGTGCCACCGCAGGACAGCGATGCTCCCGCGGCATCCCGGGCCTCCTCCCGCGGCATCCCGGGCCAGGCACAGCCTCAGCAGAGCCTCTCGGCAAGGGGGGCTCCGTGCGTGCCCATACACACGCGGATACTCCCAAGCAGGCACGAGATCACCGGCGGAGCCTTATGTAAAATAGCTTTCTGAAAGCTCTCCCTCCAGGATTAAATCCTACCCATCTGAAGCTTGCTTTTTTTTTTTTATTACCGTATTCCTTAGGTCATAAACCATAATATCACTACAGGCAGATACAGTAGCCTCCCTCAATAAATTCTTACTTAAATCTTAATTTTAAGATTTATTTGTGTAAAACAGACTTCAGATATTAAATGTTACCTACTAAACAAATGGAATAAATGGAGCAATTGTACAGTTTTTGAAACGCCCCTTTTGAATGCCTGGGGTGTTTAATGTATTCTGGTTTTCCGTTCAAAAAAAAAAGATATGGCTGTCATGAACCCTGAGGATAATAGCATTTTGTGATTTATGAAGATTCTTCCTGCTTATATATTTTATATAAATAATACTCCTGCGTGTATCTCTGCACTCATTCATAATCAAAAGCTGCACAGGCTGTAAAAAGAGTTTGCATAGTAACATATTTAAAATCAGCTTACAAAAATTGGATAACTAATATATCAGACACAAAATAAGTCATTGTAGCAAGCATACCAAAAGGAAAATTAACAGCACAATGCAATCCACGACACACTTTTATCAGCAAACTGACACAACAAAAGAACACAAAACAAAAATTCCCACAAAAGAAAGTTCCCCAATAAAAAACAAGAAGTGAAAAGTATGATAAGAAATTAAGCACACTCTTAATTTACCTGGGCGTATTAAATGCTTGCAACTGATAAGATTGCAAGTGCTCTTTGAAAGCTGTGCAACATAGCATGTATCAAACCCACACTGCTCTGCTGAGATGGAGGGAAACCCGGTGGGAGACAGGGGCCGGTCCCTACTGCGAGAGCGGGAGCTGCAGGAGGGCCAGACACCCTCCCTGCAGGACCCCGGCGTTTTAGGGTGTGCAGCTTCCACCCTAACAGCCGCTTCCTTCTGCGGAGGCCAGCAGCATCCCCTGCTAGCAGGGGCTGATCTGGGGCAGCGCTGGTGCCCCTGGGGTCAGGGCCTGGGTGAGGAGCCAACACGTTCTCCATGGTGGATGAGATGCACGACACCCAGGGAGCTGCCGCCACGGCCACGCAACACCTCCGGCAGAGCCCAGCCTGCGGCATCGCCCGTGCCGTCCAGCTGCGCAGGATGCCGGGAGCACGTGCGGTTTGCTGGGGACGAGGGGATGCCCCCGGGACCTGCTGCGCTCCTTGGCTGCGCTCACCCAGGGTGGCTGGAGGGGCTCTGCTCCCACCGCTGCAACGCCTCACCCTCCCTGGGAAGGGCCTCCCCGTCCCCTCTGCTTGCAGAAGACGACTGAGGGGGACATGCTCTGCAAAGCGACTCCAAAACCATTGCCCTGGGGTTTGAGGCTTATGGTCCTGCTCACCTGGAGGAAAAAAATTGCTCTAGATTCAAATTCAGAACCCAGAGCTTTAGACGGGTACGACAGCTTTAAGGCTGCTGCCTGGACCTCTGGTAATACTTTTGGATTTGTTTAATTAAAAATACTTTAAAGCCCAGCTGGTTTTGAACTCTTGTCATTGCTGTTCTTGGTCACAGCCAGCTGGAGGACGCTCGTGGGCCCTGCGGTGCTGGCTGGGCCCCGGGGTGCCCGGTGGCTTTGTGCAGGGCAAAGCTGTATTTTAAACAGCCCAGTCTGGTGGGTTACGAATGCGTTGAACATTTATATTCATTTTTTAATGAAAGTTTTGGGAAGGTTTAGAGGAAGCAGACTGAGTATGTATGGGTGACAGCCTTATAATCCAGCCATTTAACAGTCCCTGTGCATTTACTTTATAAAGGAGCTATTACAGCCCATGACATTGAAAAGGAGACGTCTCTGGCGCCTAAATAAAGATTTACACAGGAGGCCTGACCCTAATACTGACTTAGACGATTATTTTCAATCATCATTGTCAATAACACGGGCCCTGAACTCAGCAAAACCCTCCCTGCCCTGGAAAAGGTTTGCAGGGTCAGTTCCATGTGTTTTAAATGCCCCTATACATACAGCAGCCTGTAATTATGAGATAAAAATATATGTGCAGAAGTGGGGAAGAAGGAGGGCAGGTTAAGTCTGTGAATTCACACGTGGCATCCCTGAGCCACTGATGGATCCCACGTGGCTTTGAAAACCTGGGTTGCCTCTGCCCTGCCCTGTCCTGCTCCTCGTTCCCTGAGCCGCCTTCCCGAGGGGGGCTCACACAAGCACCCCTTAAATTCACCCCACCCTCTGGGGGATAAGGTTTGTTGGGATTTTGTTGGCTTTCCCAAAATCCCCAGCTGCTAGAGCAGCGCTTCCTGAGAAACTCAGCTTTTCTTTTTTTTTAAAAAGCAAATTGCTAGCACGTGCAAGGGTGCTAAAGTCCTCAACAGCAAATAAGAAAATAGCCTAAGTGTTTCGAAGTTACGATTATTTTTTTTCTTAAATGCCAGAAGCCCCGGCTCCCAAATCCTGGATGCCACCAGGAGAGGAAGCACTTCACTGCCGTTAGCGGCACCAGCAGGCAAGAGAAGCAGCATCCCCGAAGCCTCTCCGAAACAGCTCATTCCCCTCGCACATGCTCCCGGGCTCCTGAGCATCGCTTTCCCCCTCCCCGCACTGCTGCAGTATCGTCTCATTAACACAGCCCTTCCCAAATGGTAATAGCAACCCTGGCCTTAAATACCTCCGTGTAGCTACATTAATTCCTCAAACAGCGCTCTCACCTTTTAGAACGGTAAGCCACAGAAGACAGTCAATAGATGACGAGATAACGGTTGTTATTTCAGTCCTACATACGGCTGACGGGCTTTCTCCGCCACAATACAGCTCACTCCAAGGCGATAAGGCAAGCCCGTTATCGCAGCATCATGCTCTCCTTACCGGCGCCCAGGGGCTCTGGCTGCTGCTCCTGCCGTGCTGAGCCCTGCCGCCGGCTCCCGGGGAGGCATGGCCAGCCACGGGGGACAGATCCAGCCCAGGCATGACCAGGGTTAGCACCACCATCGCACGGGCAGCTGCAAGGAACCCCAAGGGGACATTGCCACCTGCGAGAACAGCCTCAGCATCTGGAAAGGAGGTCTGGCTGGCTGCAGGCCGAGGGCTTTTTTCCCCACCTCTTCCAGATTATTTTGGAAAACTTGCGTCTACTTTTGCCATTGCACGCCTCTAGCAGAAGTGGCCAACCCGCCTCTGAAGGCCAGCCAAGAAGTGCTCTGCACCAGGGCTGGGTGCGGGAGGGACCCCGTCAGTACCCAGGGGCAGCAGCTCGAGCAGAGCCTCTAACCAGCTTCTAGCCCAGGGCTCCTGCTGCCTCCAACGCCTGAGGGACACATGCTCTGCCTCCAGAGCTTGCTCAGCCACGTACACACACGCTGGATTAAGGAGTGGGGCTTGGCATTCCTCACATCTGAGTTGCTACACTCACCCTGGCTCCCAGCACCGCTGCAAACCCTCCTGCCCTTTGCTGATGGAGCTTCCCAGCACCAGCAGCACCTTCCAGCGCTCACACCCACCCTGAAGCCTGCTGGAGCCCCCCAGCGAACGCCCTGCTGGCTTGTCCCCCTACCTCGTACAAAACACAGCAGCGGGGCCCTGCAGCTCCACAGTCTCCAGGAGCCTTGGATGGGGTCACAACAGCCACATTACCCCCAGGAAAGGGGCTCAGACCCAACCAGCCCTGTTGGCCGGGGTGGCTTAAATAACTTTGCCATTTGCACCTGCTGATGCTCACCTGGGACGGAACTACACCTGAGCTAGAGACCCCAGCCATGCGCCCGCCTCCTCCTTCCCACCTGGAAGGCCTGGTGGGGCTGGAACTGTGCAGGAGTGTCCCTTTTCCCAGCCTGGGGGCTGGCCTGCTGCCTTGGTGAGGGGCTTCACGCCAGGCACAGGCTGAGCCAGCAAACGCTGGGACAGGGCCTGAGCTCAGCTCTGCAAAGCTGGCGCTTCCCACGCCGCAGGGCTGCGGTGCGGTGCAGCAGGCGCAGGTGGGTGTTGGGTCCCGCATCCCGTACCCTCCCGCTCGCTCCGGGGCATTGCGCTAATTGCATTTGCTCCTTCACCAATTTGTGGTCTCATCGCTGCCCACCAGAAAAGCTCATCTTTCCATAGCTCTGCCTTTAGGTCTTTCGGCTAGAAGCGTATCAGCAGGAAACGGCCAGTTTGCAGCTGTCGCAGCGTTCCCTTCAAAGGCTAAATACCGTATTTCAGCCAAAGCTTGTACCCTGTTGGTATTTTTAATTAGCAACCCCTAATTATTGCCAGAGCAACTTACAGGGGAACTGAGCGGTAGTATCGTTAAAAAAGAGAAAACAGCCCAGCAGCATGCGGTCTAACGCTGAGCCGTGCAGGTGGGGGATGCTCTGAGGAAGGATGCCTTGGCGGAGCTCGGCGAGCAGGGGGATGCTGTCGGGAGTGCCCACGGCCGCGGTGGGAGCATGTGGCGTGGCAGCAGCTCTCCCACTGTCTCAGCGTGCCCCCAGCTGGCAGATCCACGGAGGGCTGCGGGGAGCAGCCCGCACCGCTGGACATGGCCTGGGGAGGACGGTGGCACCCAAAGAGCAAGGGGCTGGGGAAGGCACCACCGCCAGCATCATCCTCTCCCCACCGCGGCATCCCGGCCAGGTTCGCTGAGCCCCAGCGCTCGCAGAGGCTCGGCACTGCCAGGCACGCTGCACCTCCCCACTGCCAGGAAGGGTTTCTCCCCTCTTTGCAGGGGCCTGGGGGCTGCAGAGCCCCCCCCGGCCCTGGGCCCTGCTGCTCAGGAGCCGGCGATGCCCATCTGCAGGAGCCATGTGTGTGCAGAGCCCTGTGTAAGTTTGCTCCCTGACAATGTCTGTTTTGGCCGACACTTATTTTTCAGCAAAATAAAATATTTCAGTGAGAAAAATTCAAATAATTTCTGGCTGTAAAGTCACAGCCAGCACCTTCCCCTGGGAAGCTTCCGCAGTGCCTGGCCGCTCCTTCTCCCCAGGGGGGACCGGCATGGGCTCTGGAGCAAGCAGCCCGCACTGCTCCGAAGGAGGCAGGCACAGGTGAGGGACAACGCGCGCTGTCCCACCCCTCTGGCTGAGCTGCCCGCTGTCCCGACCAGCCTCTGGAGACAGAGCTGAGGTTTGGGGCCCAAGGCGGGCAGTTTACAAGATGGATAACAAGCGGGGATGGGATCAAATCGAGCGTGTGCGCCAGGCCTCTGCAGTTGTCTGCACCATTGGCCGCGGTGACAAACACAGAGGTCAACTGGGGAAAGAAACGGAGCCCCTTCCTCCTGAAAATCTGCCGCAGCTGCCGTAGCCGGTGGCCAGGCGTGTCCCTGGTGCCAGGGGCTGTGGGCTTTGTGCACCGAGCACAGAACCTGCGCCCTCCCTCCTCTATATCCCCCTGCTGCGATAGAAGCAGTGGCGCACAGGGAACCCAATGTTCCTGTGACACAGGCGCAGGAAGGACGTTGTGAGCGGCCTTACGGACAGGGCTAACTGGTACAGGTAGGGGCACAGGCGGTTTGAAAGGCGATGCACGAGCCACGTCGCTCACTGTAAACCATGGCAGCACAAATGCGCGCACACACACACAGAGCTATATGTGTGCATACATGCGTGGATGTATACGCAGGTGCACACGCGTCTGCCTATGTGTAAACACAGGCTCTCGGCCGAGGGGATGGCTCGCGAGTCCTGCGTTTTGTAATGACAATCACCAGCGACGGAAATGAAAGAATTAGCCACACAATAAACCCCTAATTGCCTGGCAACAGCATTTAGGCCCCATTAGGTAGATTTGTAACTGCTTCCAGAGAAATAAACTCCTGTGTCATTAGATAACAAGGAAAGAAATAGGTTATTTCCTTTTTGAAAGGTATGAAAGCTTCCAATTGCCTGATGTATTCGCTTAGTAGATTATTTTCTGTCATCTCAGTTAATTGAATTTTATCCATTGCTCTTAGAATTCCTCCCTTTCGTGTAAGGTTAAAAAGTTCAGAGGAGTCATATTTTTGAACCTCGGCCATTTATCGCATAAGTCAACTCCAGCTGCACAAAATACGCCAGGGAAAATGGAGTAAGAAAAAACTATGCAATTATTGCTTTTTAGCGTCCGGCTGAATTGGTGTCCGAATAATTGTAAAACATCGCTTTGCAAAACGGCACCCAGTTGGGATGCTGTCGGGAGTAACTGGAAGATGTTTACTGTGCCAGGCAATGCACTGCCTTTGGGAGGTCCCATGGACCGGACGGTTGCACAATGGCCGTCACCTCCTCCACTAGAAAACCAAACTGGAGACCCAGAATTAAACTAATTCTCTAAATTCCCCAAGGGCGGAGACCCCTACCACTGGCAGCCAGCCCTGCGAGATGCAGTCCCGGCTCTTCTCGCTGCTGAGCCGAAATAACTGTGGATGCGGCCGGGAAGAGTGACAGCTTGGCAGTGCTTATCTCCCCGCATCGGCCGAGCGGCAGGTCACTGCCGGCACGCGGGTCCCTGGCGGGGGGATTTTCTCCTCGCCCTCATTGTTGGCCTCCGTAGGACCAATTTCAAACCCGTCAAAACGTATTATGGCAAACCTCTCCTGAACAAAACCCGACATTCAGCCCTTCCAGGACGTCTCCTTGACATCCCTCAGCCCGAGAAGCCCTTCCCAGAACACACCATCACACATCATCCCCACTCAGCTCTTCATGACAGCATTCCTCAGCTCCCTTGCTTCTTTTTCCTTTGGTAGCAACATCAGCAATGCTCAGGCTTGCTTTTAAACCCTATGCTATCCCTTTCCCTCAAAATAACCGAGGTAAGAGATTGAGAAATTACCTGGGCTGGAGATCACTCTTCCCAGCTGAGACTTGCCTGTAGGAACTAATGCTGCTCTGGACTGCCAGACGTTCCTCCCGCCTGCTGCCCGTCCCTCCTCTGCTGCTCCCAGAGCAGCGGGCAGCTGTAAGGCATGCCTGGAGGATGGGGCAGTACTGTGCCCTGCACAAGTCGGGTTATTTTTTCCCCTGCAGAATAAGCTGGTCTGAGGCAGTGGCACGGCACCTCTGAGCATGAGATGTGTGCACCAGAAACATGTCCCAAGAATGTGCGCTGGGGGTGGATGCTGAGCTGGCAGCAGCTCCTCTCCCCTTCCCGGTGAGCAGAGCAGCTCGTCCTTGCTAATGCCTTTGGAGTTGCTGCCCTCCGCAAGCGGCCACTTTTCTGCCAGGCCTTGTATCTCCACTGGGGTAAAAGACCTGGGGAAAAGCAAATGTGCACACAAATTACACATGCCGCCCCATAACACATCAGTAATACGATGCTACATGCCCACCTATGGGATACAGAGGTGAAAGAGCGAGGGGGTGCATGCACTTGCACCGCAGCCACACAGATGCAGAGGTACGGGGGTGTGCGTGGGGTGCCCATGTCTAACACCCAGACATGGTGAGGTGGGTTTATTCTAGTGCTGCTCCTTCGGTGGCTGCGTCACCCCGCACCGCTCTCCCGTCCCTCGCCCCGAGCACGGGCAGCGATTCCCAGCCCTCGCTTTCATGCAGCCCCCTCATTTCTTTCTTTCCAAAGCAAACCTAGGCAGATGTTCTTAATTTCTGAGTAAACCCGTAACATATGTCATTCCTCTCATCATCACTCAGGCCGCTGCTCTTAAACGTCCCCACTTTCTCCCTGCCTCGCTCCCAGGTACTCCTGTGTAGCACTGGCACCTTTACAGCCTCCAGCCGGCGCTTCCTTGCAGGGAGCTGATATGCAAAGTTAAAGTTTAATGAGGGCGATGGGGGAGAGGCAGCTTCATTTTGATCATGTGCAATATTTGCTTCACAGAATAGCACTGCCCTTAATGAGATGGGATTGCTTGGCCGCTGAAAGATTACCTAAATAATCGGTTGGTGACTCCAGAGCCGCTTGATTTTAAACACTTCTGAAAAGCCAGCTCCATTTTCTGCTTTGGTGCATACCAATTCCCTGCGCTGGCATATTAGAATAAATCAGCTCCGTCGGTAGGGCATTGTTATCCAGTTCCCAACTATTATAACATAGTTTCTATCAGAGCAGTTTTCTTCTCAGCCAGTCGAGTGGAATGATCCCTGAAAGCAGCGGTTTGTGGCAGAAATGCGCTCGCCTTTCTCCCCCCAAAGTCTCAGCATCGTCATAAATTTGTGATTGCCCACACGCATGGCAAAGGACTACGGGGCGGCTTAGGAGAGTTCGTGTCCGGATAACAAGGACATGGTAAAGTGCCTGGAAAGAGAGCGGGGCTTTGAAGTGCTGGGGAGGGAAGAAGCAGCAGAAAACCCAAGGAGGGGAGGGAAAAAAAGTATAGAGAGATAACTAATCTGGAGCAGCCAAGCCCAAGGTAATAAATCTTCCCGAAGGCTTTCTTTGGTACTGCACACATGCATGGGAGGCAGCAGTGCAGAGAAGCACCTTCCCTCGCCTGCCTTGACTGCTGGCACCCCATTCTTGGTCTTGTCCCCTACTCCTGTTCCTGGTGCCCCTGCACTGATGCACAAGCAAACCTCCTGGTTATTACAGATGCATTTCAAATCTCAGGACATTCAGGGGTCAGAGCCTTGACTTGCCACCGCTTAGGGCTGGTAGGGCAGCAGGCATTGCTCCCGGTCCCCAAGACTGGGTCTTTCAGGCTTGGGAGACCTGTTTTGGAGGGCTGGACCCCGGTCCGGTCTCTTCTGGGGGACAGAAGGGGGGCAGCAGGTCTGGGCTCCTGTGGGGTTGGTGCTGGTGGTCCCCAGAAACAGTCCCTGGGGGAGCTGAAAAGGTGGCACAAAAAACAGACAGGGAAGGGGAAAAAGGGGAAGGCAAGAGCAGGGCTGCACTTTTCCATGCTGCCTTTTTATTTTATTTGTTTTTAATAACACCCCAGAGTGCTGTGTATTAAGCATCCTTAATTAAAGAGGGAAGTAAAGAGCCACAGGCGCCGGGGGAGCGGAAGGGCGAGCGGCGATGGCCGGACCCTGCTCTCTCCATCAAGCCTGTGCCGCGGAAGACCCTGTCCCTCTGCCAGCAGAGCCATTCATGGGGATAACCTTGTAATCTACAGAAATCTGGGAATTATTATGGATGTTACATAAATCAAACCCCCTGTGTCAATAAGGAAAAAAAAAAAATTTAAAAGAAAAGCAGCTCAAAATTAACCCTGAGAGCACGGTTTTAACCCAGATCACCTTGGAAAAAGCAGCAGAGACAATGGTATGCATTCATTCCCTGTCCTTTATCATTTAAATAACCTGGCCTTCATTAGCTTCTGATGGATTGCTTTAAAATTACTAAAAATGATGTGTAGTTGCATTTATTCCCCCCCCCCTCATTTTAATAAAAGGCATTTTACAGAGCGCCAAAGTAAACCAGGGTAAAACATCCTGCAGCTCCCAATTTGCCCAACAGCGGGGTGTTTGCAAACCTGTTTGCATGCTGCCAAGGTCAGAGGGAGTTTGGGGAGGCGACACTGGGTCCACAGCAGCGAGACCGCCGCATCGGCGGCTGTGCTTCAACTGTGCAGCGGGTACCAAACCATGTGGGGCTCCTCGAGTCACACCAGATCAGAAAAGCAAAATAATTGCTGTCCAACGCCCCATCCAGAGTCACCAACATCATCCTTGCTGGTGCCGCCAGCTCTGCTGACACCTCCAAGCGGACGGAGTTGAAGGATGTATCTATGCAGGATCACCAGCTCGCTGCTCATTAGGAATACCCTGCTAAGCCCAGGGCAGCGCAGCAAAGCTAAGCTCATGGTGCCTCAGCAGCGCTTGCTGAAGAGCCCTGCCTGCCCTGCCTGCTCCAGTGGGCTGGAGCCGGCACCCACCAGGGAGTAAAAACAGGTCATGCCTTGAGTCAGCCATCAAACCTGGCCCAAGGCTGGCCAAAGCCTAGGGATCAAGAAATACAAATGACTGGCAGGAAAAACTCACAGATAGCACCAGTGTGGGACTGTAAATGCAGATGGGAAAACAGGGACCTGGGGTTTTTCTCCTTGCAGCAGCAGGCTGTCCCAAAATCCCCGGGCTTTCCCAAAGCCCATGGCCAACAGCACCTTCCCGCAGTCAAAAAGTGCATCAGAATATTAAAATTCCTTCAACTCCTTGGCCCGGCCCTGCAGATCTTTTCAATAATGGGTACCGAAGGCAGCAAAATGCTTTTGCTGCGGTGATTTTGAACGGTAAGCGAGGCTGCCTTTTGGCTTCCCACAGAGGCCTTTGCAGGAGCCTGCGGGTTCTGGGTGTAGGTGGAACACGCGGGAAGCAGCAGCCGGTGCCAGCAGCCCCTGCAACTCCCTGGAAAAACTGACTGCATCACCTAGCCCAGGGTTGCCTTTTAAACTTTTTATTAAGGAGTGAGCCACACCATTAGTAACTCAGTGCATTAACACACACAAAGCTAATAAACTCCCAGGGCTGGCTTGTCTGTGTTTATAAATCTGGACCAGTATTTGTATATAAGCCACCTAAAATCTGACCCCTGGAACACATGGAATTTTTTTTTCTTAAAGGAGAAAGCCTGAGTTAATTTAAAAGATGTTTCTTTTACAAAAAACTCAATTTTAAAATCCTACTATATCTTCTTAGTTCATAGTTAACAAACATCTGGCCAGTTTTGCTCTCATTTAGGTAAACAGCAAACTTGCCAGCATCTTCAAGCCGGTCAGAATCAGGCCCCTAGGGAAGTTTCTCTGGGCTAGTTCCTGCTACCCCACATCACCTTTTCTTAACACCCCTTCCTTTTTCTCTGCATCCATCGCTATTTGCAACACATTGTCTGAAAACCATATTAAACACTGTTCTTTCCTATTGTTTTTCCTCCCTGCACAGGATCTGTGTTTCTTGATGATGAGGGCTAGAAATGGGCTAAAGCCAGGGATCGCTCAGGGAAGAAAGCGGGCGCAGGCTAGCGGGTGAGCGCTGGCCTGGGGTGGCTCTGGAGCGCAGGGTGACGGTGCTGTCCCGCCGCCCTGGCCCCGGGAGAGGACATCCCCATGCCATGCCACCCTGCAGGTCAGGAGTTGAGGGATAACTCCTGACCACGGGCAGCTACACCTCCAAATGACAAAATGCTCTTTCTTCTCCTACCTGCTGATGGAAAACTGGCTGGTTGAAGCCAGGGATGTTCCTGTGCACGGCTCTGCAACACCTGCGCACCAGATGCACCTCCATCAGTGGGACCAGTTGGCTCAGCCCTTGCTATGGGCCTTCCCCGAGCCTTGGGCAGCTCTTCCCAGCAAAACCAGGCTCCTTTGGACGTGTCCCTCTGCGGGCTGCGGACCCAGCTCTGTTTTCCAGAGAAGGTGGTGATACTACCTAAATAAAATAGAAGTAAAATAAAATATATGAAATTTAAAAAATTAAAATAATATAGAGTAGAATAGAATAGAATAGAATAGAATAGAATAGAATAAAATAAAGTAAATAAAATAAATAAATAAAAAAATCACTCTTTAGATTGAAAGCGGGTCCCCCCACAAGCAGCAAGGCAAGGGCACACGTTGGCCGGGCAGGGTGTTTGCAAACTGGCCGGGTGTTTGCAAATGGGCAGGGTGTTTGCGTGGAGGCCGGTAGGGCACGGAGCCCGTCGGGCAGCTAACGAGCAGGGTTTTACATGGGCAGCGGCTGCACGCGCTGGCCAGAGAAGTCGTGCACACAACCATCAAAGGGAGGGCACGCAACCTGCCGGAGTCGCCTAACGCTGCTCAAATAGGATTGCTGCTGGTGACGGACAGATCCTTATTTGTAAGTATTTAATGTTTCTTAGGAAGCACTTCTAAAAGAAATTGGTATGTAATGACAGCACTCACTGGAAAACAGGCCGATTATAAAATGCACTAACTTATCTGGTATTCATTTGAAAAGTAAATGGATGCAAGTAAAGGTGAGAGTTCACTACCAATTCAAATATTTTGCTTTAACAGGCTCTAGCACTCCTACTTTAATTCAAGCAGAAGCACAAGTATGAATAATCAAACTGGATGATGCTCATCAAAACCTTTGTGCCTTGCACCATTTCAAATGGTCATTGAAGCTTAATGGCAAAAAATTTACATTATTCCTTTAATTTGTATTCTGTTCCTTCCTTCTGAGTGATGTGATTGTGATTTTCTGTTGCTGGCTGTATTATTTTGATGCAAATGTTATGTGCTGCTACAGTCCAATTTCCTGCTTTGCCCTCCCCTTTTCTTCCCCAGTAAAGAAACGATAGCTAAAATAGTTCAAAACTGGGGAGGGATTTTGAAATAGTTCCTTAACTACTGCTCCTAATTAAAGCAAACAATGCAGGGTCTTGAAGCACCCTGAAAAGCTGAAAATTAATTATTAGCTGAAGGGGGAGGGAAGTGGCTTTGCTCCCCAGACCTTCAAAAAAAAAAAAAAAGAAGAGAAAAAAGTGAGGGATCCCAATTCTGCCTACAAAAGAATTAGAAAAGAAAATTTGTAATTCAGTTAAAAACTCCTTTTGCTGGAACATAATCACCTAGGGATGAATGCTTTATTGAGAGGCATGGGGTTGCAAACCAAAGCCTTGCAAACAGGAGGCCCCCGGGGTGCTCATGGCACGTAATATATGCACCGACTAATTTATTGCGCTGTGACTAATTTCCATTCCTTGTGCTTAGAGTTGCCTCGCTAATTACAGGGATGTTTTCTTAACTTGGGTAATTGCGCTGCCCGTGCGCCGCCCCCCACGCGCACCCCACGCGGGCTTTGATGCGCCCCCACGGGGCGGCTGCGGCAGGGCGCCGCCCTAATTAGATTGGCTGCCTTAATTAAGGGAGATGTGGGGGGGTGGCGGCGCTGAGCCCCCTGCTACGCAGGCACGCGTGGGGCTTGTGCATCCCGAGGCTGCCCAGATGTGCGGGGTGAAGCCAGCCCCGAGCCAGGCTTGCGAGGATGTAACCAAAACCAGAGGAGCCCCGTACCACAAAGACCGACATCCAAGCATCCGTGCCATCCAAGCATCCGTGCCATCCAAGCATCCATTCCACCCAAGCACCCATCCCACCCAAGCACCCATCCCACCCAAGCATCCATCCCCACCAACTTCATCCCTACCAGAGTGACTACAGGGCAGGGCTCCTACCAGGAACATCCCTAAAAATAAATACTGGGGGGGAACGGCCCTGAGCGTTTGTGTCACTGTGCTGCTTGCCGTGCGCTAATCCCGTCTCCAAACCTGCTGCCTTGGGCTGCCTTAATTTTATATGTGGAAGTCACTGATGCATTTAAAATTATTAGACAGATAATCACTTCCTTGAAATAATTTCAGCACTCATCTATAATAAAAAAGATTTCTTTCAAAGGACCCTTAGTTAAATGGGCTCAGTGCTACTTTCTGTATCACGCAGGTCAATTTGATTCTGCTCTATACTCTCTATACAGCTAAACAATTGCTTTTCATAAACTGAAGAGCAGAGTGAAAGCAGCCTGTAATATCCATCCAGAGATGGCCTTGAACACTTTCGTTAATAAAAGCTTGACATCTGAAATTCTACTTCTTTATTCCTCCCTTATCAAAGAGTTGGTCAAGATTTCAGAAAATTAATGTCATATTAATAAATACTAATAACCTGGCAGCGAACGCCAACAGGAAGATGACGAAGAAAAGCCCCCGGCCCGCCAGGTGCAGCATCCCCTTGCCCAGCCCCGGGGGGTACCGCACCTCGATGCCAGCGGATGGGCTGAGAGCTGGGGAAGGCAGGATCGGGCCACATCCACGTTGCCCACGTCCCAGACGACCTTGCCAGAGAGATGCCAGGGAGAGACCGTCCAGGAGGCAGCCCCGGCAGTGTGGAGAGCCCCCAGATTTCACTCCAACCAATGAAATTCCAGCCATGGGCTCTGACGGACCCTGCGCTTCTCCAAGATAACTTTAGACCCTCATTAAGTCTGAAGATGCATTCCCCTGTGAATTTGGGATCTCTGACAGCTTGAAGAAATGTAGTTATTTTCCTTTTTATGTTAAAACAAATAAATAAAGCGTTTTAACGGCAACAGAGACCTGGTTTCAGAGACCACTGCCGTTGGAGACACAGCCACTTGAGAAGGGAAGAAATTCAGTTTCTCTACCACAAAATTAACTGAAATCAACACACAGGTAGGAATCACGCGTGTGACACCCCGCACCTTGTGGGACTCTCTCCATGGCTGCCCGGGCTGCCCCCAGCGTGCATCTCCCCCCCACCCCTCTGGCAGCAGATCAGCTCACTTCCCCATTTATTACCCCCAACATGAACAGACCAGAGGGACCAACCACGTCTTCTAACAGGTTTTGGTGCTTGGTTTTTTAAGTTAGACAGACTTTAAGCTCCTTGCAGCCCGTTGTGCAAGCACAGAGATTAGCAAGTACATTTTACATACAATGGGCTGGGCAGAAAGGTTTTTTTCTACCTGGGCACATTTTCTTGTCTTTGCGATTCATAACAAATAGCAGTCTAAGGAAGGGGAAGTTGCTTTGAGCTTGAATTTTCAAAAGCAAAAGATGACACCCCAGGCAATGGCCCATTCATGGCTTGTCTGGCTGCTCCTGCATTGCCCTGAGCCGGCACCCCTGCTCCAGCCCCCGTGCAGTGCTGCTCATCTGTCCTTTGGGCTGGTAAATAAAGACAAGCCAAAATCGGCACAGCTCCCACCCAACGATGCTGAGCAGTAGACACCCTCTTGAAAAGCTTGGAGGTTTTTCTGAAGGCACATTCAGCAGCCAGCTGTGCTCTCCAGTACAGGCACGTTAACGACAGTTACCCGACGTGGTGCATTGAACATACATGGGAGCGACCCGCTGGCACGGCCAAGCATCGCCAGCACGTGACGGGCTTTGCCCCATGAGACGAGGGGGTGCCTCACCCACACCCGCTCCACTGTCGCATCGTGCTTTACCCAACAAACTGCCGAGGACCAAGCCGTGCACATGGCACCACGCTGTCGGGGCTGGGGATGCGCCTGCATCCGCCCTCGCACCCGTCCTGGAGTAGCAGCCTTGGTACTAGTACTGGAAAAGCGTACAAAGCACCGAGGACAGCACGGCGGCGGCGGGGCATGTGTGCTTGGGGGCACCCGGGGGTGCTGCGAGGGGCTGGCAGCTGTGTGCATGCAGTGTGTGGAGCACACGCTCCCCAGTATGCTGCTGCTGGGGACCACGTAGGCGTGCGAGATGCTCACACGTATAAAGCATCTTCTCAGGATCATGCTTTGCTGTGAAAAAGGATATTTTTAAAAAAAGAGTCTCCCCCCACGAAGCTGCCTTCAGCATCTCCGTTCTAATAACTTGGCATATTCACTTAATACAGCCCAGCTCCTTCCAAGTCGTTAGCGGCGGCAGGAGACACAGCCTGAACATTGACCTGGTTTGCTTGCCAAGACAGAGCAAAGAGAAACCTTCACATAATCATTTCCAAACATTAAAATGGCTCCATTGTCATTATAGCTGAGAGATTGAATTCGCCTCATCAAAGCGGCGTATGACAGGTGACTCAATAGGATGGTGCCAAGCGCGGAGGCAAGGAGATTAGCAGGGCACTGATATCATTATTTCCGCCTATCACAGATTCGGCAGGGAGGCAATTGTAATTTCTGGGCTTATTAGTCTGCATTCGGAGGAAAAAACCTAGTGATAAACCTCAGTGTGACAGCCAGGCATTTGTGCAGCAAGTGCTGTCATAGTGACACTTAGAAAATGCCAATGTGGATACGTTCTCATAATCCCCCCTAATAGAGGTTAAAGCATGGCACAAAGGCACTCTTATCAATGATCGGGACACTAATAACATTTGCATTTTTAAGTTAAATATAGTAAGTAAAGAGTAAGTCTCCTCTTTGTGGCTTTGGCAATTAACTTGGCATTGGAAGGATAAAAGCAAAGCAGAAATTTCAGCCGGGCCCCTATCTCCTCCATGGGGGGCGAGGATCCTCTGCAGGTTGGCGTTCCCGGGACGGCCGCTGGCAGGCGAGGCACCCCGCAGCTCCCCACCTTGGCTTTCTGCACTCGGGAGCCGATGACGAGGCTGGGGATGGGCCCGGGCAGAGGCAGGGAACAGGCAGCTCGTGGGGATCAGCGCTGAGCAGAGGTGAGCAGAAGTGCTTGCCCAGCGCGGGAGCTCCCAGGAGCTGGGATCAGCTTGCCCCAGGTGCTGCCCTTTCCCCCGAGGAGGGGAGGTTATTCGGGTGCTTTTACAGACTTTTACAAGTGGTTTCGCTTCGGAGGGACAAAACTTTTGTGGGGGGTTTTCTGCTCTGTGGCACACAGTGGGCTTGGGTTTTCCATGGTAATTCCCCCCCCGGACACAGCCCCAGCACGCATGCTCTCCGCAGGAATTTCTTAAGGAAAAAAAAAAAATTACAGGTGGTAAACTGTTACTTTTCCACATTTAAATAAGAGACCAATTAAGAAGACTATGTAATTCAATTCTTGAGTGAGTGCCACTGAATTCAATTTGTTTCAGGTCAATGAATATAATGTGAAGTTATTAACAAAAAGGTCAGGGACTGCATGTAAAATATACACACATGACACAGGCAGGAGTAATTAGTACACATTTCACATGTTCTGTTGCTCAGACATATGGTGTAGAAAATCTTAACAGGATTAGATGTTAATAAAAGTTCCCCTCTCCCTCCCCCCCCTCCCTATTTAAATGGGGTTTAGAGCTATTCCCCCCGGTGTTGCTGGGATCCACTGGAGGTTAAGGACCAGCGGCTCGCATGCCAGCCCCGTGGCCAGCGCTGGTACTGGGATCCTCGGCCAAGGGAATGCACCAGACTTGCCGAATCCAGGTCCTGTGGGATCTGCCCTGGACACCATCTCCTAGAAGCCAGCTAACAGTGTCTCCCACGCGTGGGAGGGTGAGCGGGGGGACCTGCAGCATCCACAGGCTGCCGGCTGCAGCTCCACCAATTCCCACGCAGCCGGCAGCGGCTATATTTTAACATCTGCTCTGCAGCGGAGGGGAAGAGCAGCGCCTCGGCTTTAACAACAGCTCCTACAGCGTGTCTATTATTCTGCTTCTTAGAAATGCAGGTTATTTGCCTTTACTGCCCTTCCTCTCCCTCCCCTCGGCATGGTGGGGGACGAAGCTGGGAGGAAGGGTGCGGGACTGCGACGGAGCCGGGTTCCTCTGTGTGGGCAAATCGCTCCGGGCTGGATCCGAGGAGTGACTCGAGCCACGGGCCAGCACGTGCTGCTGCAGCACGACACCCACTCGAGGAGCTCGTGCCCCGCACCGCGCTCGTCCCCCGCTCCGCCGACCGACGGAGTTACGCCATTTGTGGCATCTCGCCTCTTACCCTCCGCGAGAACCTCACGTGCAAGGCATTCAAATGCCCCGCGCAGGTGAGACAGCCGGCGTGGTCCGGCAAGAGCAGGGGCACCGCCACGGCAGTGATGGAGGAGGAGTCCCCTCCACGTACCTGGGCAGGACAGTCCCTGCAGGAAGAGCTCTGCCGGCTCCTTCCACACCCTCGGGGACCCTGCAGGCACTCCTGCACCAAGAATCACTACGTTTCCCCATACAAATTTGCTACACGTGCATATTTAATGTGACATTATTATATAAATTATAAAAAAATTCAAATTATTATATAAACACTATGTTTAAGCAGTGATTGAACTCACAGAAGTCTACAACACATGAAAAAAAAAAAAGAGGGATATGAAGCCCTAAATGCCTTCGTGACCCTAAGCCTAAGTATCCTCTCTCAGGTAAGGGTGCACTTTCATAGGGGAAGAAAACAAGGATTTGGGCAAAACTCCCCTTGAAGTTATAGGAACAAATCCCAAGACACAAGAACTCTGCTCAGCTTCTGTATCACATAAAGGTTTTTTAAAAAACTTCCAAGGACAGAAAATGCAGGAAAAATTCTGATTTGTGGCAGTCCTGGCCCCGTCTCCACAGCGAGGGAGGAATGAGCCCACTTAGGCGCTGGTAAAGAGTCAACATCTCTGATCCATGTGAAAGAAAGCATCCTGCCTCCAACCTGCAGCACCTCCTCTCAGTTAGCCTTGAGTTAATGTTTTGGCTTGAAAATTTTCAAACAGAAGATAATTTAAGGCTAAGTGCTTGAAGGAATAACGGCATCATTTTTTTTTATGCAAACTATCCTCCCTGCAGAAACCCAGAGATTTTTCCAAATAGCCAAAGCTCAGTAAAACTTTGCAAGCAGGCTGCATGTAAAGGACGCACTGTAATTAAGCGAAGGTGTTGACGGGTACCCCATCCCATTACCCCCTGCAGGCAGGAGAGTCCCTGCCGTTATGGTTGCTGCGACGAGGTCAGACGAGCACCCCCAGCGAGTCCAGTGATGAGCCGCTTCCCTCCGCCTGCATCCCTCTGCGCGGTCGTTCCCTGCGGTCCAGCAGCTCCGAGTGCCTGTGGTCGCTTTGCTCGAGCCAGATCTCACGGCTCCTGACAGGCGGTACTGGAGAAGATAGTACTGTTTGCCCTCGGAAACATCGCATGGGAGCACACGTCTCCGGGTGTCAATTTTTTAAAAGTAAATTTTAGAGGCCAGATCTGGTTTCAGACTAATTCAGCAAGATGCTGTCCCAAGCCATGGCATGGAGCCAAATTTCTTTTTTATCACTCATGACCGAGATAAATGTCTTCCGTTGGCATTGTGCACAGACCTGGAGAATTGACGTAATTTGGCTAGATATTACTCTGCTGAAGAAGACATTTACATGAATCATAGATAATAAAAAGTCTTGTTAATAATTCTTTAGATGAATGACCTTGCTGTGCTACATGCCAAGTGCCTCCCCTTTCCTCTCCCAGCCCCTGACGCAAGAGGAAAGCCACAGCTCCCAGGGCTAAGTCGTCCTGCGGGAAAGCTGCTGCATGGGGAGTCCCTGCGGGACAGGGAGATGCTCTCGGAGCCGGTGGCCCTTCACCGCCTTCTCCCTGTCAAGGGACCACACACACGTCCCTACAAAAGCCCTTCTAAAAGCCTGCTGAGCTGCGTCTATGTATGTACGTATTAATAGCAAAAAACCCCCAACCCCAGAGGCCTTCTGGACCACATGCACACCCCTACAACATGCGTTAAGAGAAGCCTTCCCTAGCCAACAGCGTACTCCCCATGTCAATCAAATACCCCCACGTTATACCATATATACAATAAGGCATGTATGTGCCCTCATTTCTCTCCACCAGACAGATTCCTCCATTTAAGCCAACATTCATCCTAAGTCAGTAAAATATCTATTTTTCTACTTAGAGAGACTTAAGTTCCTATTTTTTCACTGGATGCCAGAAGATTAATCCATGCCTCGTTCCCGTACCAGGTTTGGGAAGCGGGATATATTTGGGACTATGGAAACATCTTTACATGTGAATCGCTCCAATGTTTTTGGAATTAGCAGCGAGAGAAACGTTGCAAAGGACAGGTTAACTGATGCCTGGCAGCTTCCCCAGCACTTGCTGTGGGGAGCTAAATCTGATTTATAGAGCTGCTCTGGTGTCCATTCAAATCTGCTTGAGATTCTTTACTGGGAAAAGATAATCACGTTAATGAGCCAGATGTGTTTGCTTGCTCTGACATTTTTCTTCACATCTTCTGTTCAGAATGAAATATGCAACCGATTTCCCAAGTTATACTTTATCTCCAGTGTTGCCTGATGTGTTAAAAGAATTAAGTCATTTGTATATATTGACTAATAATTGTCATTTATTACTGAACTTATTAACATAATCCTCAACTGGAGGTATTTGTTTATTTTGCCCATGTATTGCTGTATTGTTTTTGTATAACTGATTGCAGAAAGCAACAGGAAAATGTATGAGCAAGAAATGGAGAGCTTCAATAATGGACATGAAACACACTACCATATGGGTACAACACCAAGTATACATGGGTTTAATATTTGTCTGTAAAGAGTGAACTTTAAAGTGAGGTTGGCTCATACAGGTTCAAGGGTGAATTAAATCTGAGATGAGTGTGTTAATTAACATTTCCGTGGCTAGGCATTCAAGACAGGATCCTGTCTCCAGAGGAATCGGCAGAATTCCCCAGGTTTGCTCAGAAGAGAGCCAAGTTAGCTCTTATGGTATATTTCATCCTTAACAAAAAAAGGGAAAGGTGCATCATTAGTTCTGGAACGGCTGAATTCCACTCCTTCAGCTGCCTCAGCGTGTCACACACCGCTACCACCCTGCATTGGCTTCCCAGGGACCTTTTTCTGCACCCTCCTGCCCACGAGGATGTGGGGCTGGACACCAATACCCAGGAACATCAGGTGCCTGGCTTCGCCCCGGGGCTCTCGCCACGTGCTAGCCTCAAGGCACGGCATAACGTACAAAGCATAGTTAGGATGGGACAAGGTTTCAGTCAGTGCTCCTGAAAACAATTAATTTCTCCCTGCTTCCAAAAATTGCAACATCACATATTCATTGGTAAGAACAGAAGTGGGCCAGCTCAGCAGTTTGCTGAATATACCAGGTGGAAAGGAAAAAAAAAAAAAAAAAAAAAAGGCAAATAAAAAAAGCTATTACCTTTTTAATTAAGAAGTGATTCCCTCCCCAAGTGGCCCATTTTCTCTCCCCATGATTTCCTGGTTTTAAAAAAAACTGAAGCAATTTATTTTTAATTTTACTGTCTGGCTTGCACATTGGAAGAAAACGAATAAAAAGAAGGGAAATATCTACATGAAGCCTTTGTTTTTGATTTTTTCTCCCCTTTTATTTTGTGTTTTCTTTTTCTTTTCTCACTGAAAAGCATGACCAGCTTTCCACTAACTTATGACCCGGCTCCCAAAAACCTCTCCATGGCTTGAGTGAACCCCGAATGACGCCTCTGGCCCTTTCTAACAGCCCTACGTCTCAAGCTGGATTTTTAGTTAACGCCGCTAGGATTTGCTCAGCATTTCTGCAAACCGCCCTTAACACGCCCCAGCGAACCCCCCAGCCACCCACCAGAGGACAGAGGCAGAAGCAGACCTCCCACGCTTCGGCCACCGCAGCACCGCGGCGGCGGGTGCCGATGCCGGCAGGGCTCCTGCTGCCGCTGCCGCTCCTAAGCCCCTTGGGCAGCCCCGCAGGCACGTGCGTTGTCATCGGGGGGGTTCGAGGCTGGGAGCATTCCGCTTCCAGCAGCCGCGGGGTCAGCGCCTCCCAGCTCGGCAGGCTCTTACCACTCCTGTTCCCCGGCATTTTCATTAACTGAAGATTGCGAATGGGTCAGCAGATCTATACACTTTTTGTATTCCCTCTGCTTGGTTTATTTATTTCTTTTTTTTTGCAGGATGCTGAATAACTAACCTTTTCTTCAATAGATAGATTTAAAAAAATAGGATCCATCACACAGCAGCAGGATAGCCTTGCTCTGTTTTGACCTTTCTGAAATTAATTTCCCAATCTTAGCTTTCAAAATCAGAGATTGAAAAGACCTATTAGATCAGCCAATCCATCTTATCACTAGTACGGCAGCAAGCAGAGACCCCTGCTAAGTGCTCCTCTACACGGGGAAAATATTCTGGAGTAAGACGGGGCATGAATTTAAAGTGAAATACCTGTTCCAGAATATTCTGCACGTGGACACGTACTCTGGAATAACTGCAGCTTTTCCTGAGTTTGCTCAGTCGACACCTGGAGCCAATCACCATAACAGAGGCGGGGGGGGAAATCCCATTTTAGGATAAGAGTACCCACCTCTGGAGCTTTTTTCTGGGGTAGCTACAGGAAATAATTCACCCTGATCCTTTTTCCCCCACACATGCTGTTGCTCACAGGGCAGCATCCACCCGGGGAGGAGAGGAGAGGGAAGGGTGCTAACCCAGCTGCCCAGGGCAGAGCTGCCCCCAGCCCCTGCAAGTAAATTCACCCTCCACCTGCAGAATCAGTGAATGCCTTAAAGGATTTAGGCCAGAAGGATGACATTCAAGTCTGTAGCTGCTTAGGGAGCCTGTGATGTTAAAACACACCTCTCCCAAATCGCAATTTAGCACCTTTGGCAGGTGGCACAGGTCTTCTCAGAGGATCAGTACTTTTCCACAGAGCAAATAACTCAGTACTTTGGGGTAAAACCCCAAAGCTCGAGGGTCTGCACTGCACGTCGCTGGTGCCGGGAGCCCAAGGGCACGGCCAGGTCCAGCTGCCCTGAGCAGCACTCCTGGCCTGGGGTGGGGGTCCCTGGGGAGGCCCCTCAGGGCAGGGGAGGGCTCCTGGTGCCCAATGCCCCGCTCCTCCTATGCCCCTTGGTTTTACTAAGTACCTCGTTACACCATTTTTTGTGGCATTCCTCGTTCTGCAGTTAGTATTGCTCTGTCCCAGCCAGGGACTCTGAGGGGTGTGTTTTAATGCCAGCACTGCCGACCCTTGGGGAATACCCCGAGGGGACCCCGAAATGCAGCTCTGACCTGTAGATAGTAGGGGCAAGGGCGGGGGCAATGTCCCACCTGTGAAAGTGCCTGCCAGAACAGGCTTAAAGAGAAAGTGGCAATAGATTTCATAGGTGACAATTACAAAATAAGACACCTGAAGGAGATTTCTGGCTGGTTGACTGCCAGAACAATGAGGTTTTATAATGCTTTTAACCATATCTAATACAACAATCTAATACTTTTTTTTTAAATCCTACAAACTCTGCTCCAGCGATACTGTGTGAGCATCAGAAGTGAATCGTCACAGTACAGAACAGTGTTTTCCTTTAAATCCTTGGACATCATTGCTTTTCATGTGACAGGTCAGTTGTATTTCACACATAGGGGTGCCCATCAGCGGGATCTGGTGGGGTCAGGCTGGGAAGGATGAAATCACAAGATCTCATTGGGGTCCAGCTGGGAAGAATCACAACCCACCACCCAGCAGCAGTGCAGGGCTGTCACTATTTAAGGATGCTAAACCTCTGTAGTGGTGAAAAGGCAGTAGGGTTTGATGAATGCCTCTGTTGGGTACTCACACCAGCTGGAGATGATGAAGCCCTTTTCCAGCCCATGGCCCGGAGTTATATCTTGCTGCCGAAAGGAGGGCAGCAGCTGGCTTACCCCTCTGCAGCCAAGAGCATGAGAGCCCACCCATCCGGAGAGGGGATGGGTCACTCTCTGCAGACCTTGGTCCCTGTCTCCAGGCTCCGCAAACCCACCACCCACCCCAGATGGCTGTGGCCGACATGAATCCTACCCTTCACTGCCCAACTATGCTTGTGAGGCTCAAACATTTAAGATGCAGGCATTCCCAGACAGCCTGCCTCCCTTGGCTCTTGGGAAGCGGCTGGGGATGTTTGATGGCCTTGCAGCCATAGGGGTTTCAGAAGAGCAGAGCAGCACCTCTCACAAAGAGCAAATCGAACTAGGCCAATGTAGTGTTGTGGTAAATCAGGTCTTGTCAGACCAACCAGGGTTCCTACTTTGACAATGCTTACAAGTGTAGTCAATTAAAAAAAAAAATCCCCCCTGCCAGCCCAGAGCAGGTTTGTGTGAAGCATTTCACAGCAGCCTTGGGGGAACATTTACACTATAACAAACCGATTCGTGTGCCACGCTGATTAAAAACCAGATACCTAGCAGACCTTGAAAAGTCATCGAGGGGAGGAAATTGTTAGCAGGTCAGTGCTTTCTGGAGGGTCCTCAAGGATCAGCATGAAGCCTGATGCCAGGGCTGGCTTCACCCAGACTGGAGGGAAATCCTTTGGTGCAGACGGCAGAGGAGATCCCTCCAGCGGTACCACACCGAGCCCAGGTACGGTGTTTCCTCGTCAAAGGGATGCCACAGACATACACGGAGGGAGAGGAGCCACCAATGATGCCAATTTATGCTACTGGTAGTAAGTGGTATCAATGCCATGACAGGCTTCGCTCTGGGAGAGAGGAGAATGCATTCAAAAGCATTTGAAAATGAGTTTCTTGCTATCAAATTAGATGGGAACAAGCCTCTGCCTAAACCTGCAGTAAGTGTGTTCACAAAGAAACTGTAAATTTATATAAATACATATATCAGTTTAAAGCCCTTTTACGTTTTCTATCGAGCATTGCAGTTTGGTCGACAACTGCAAGTCTTTTTCCATTAAAATGCCTCTATTATGCCTCTGCAGTTACTGCTCTCCTTAAACATCATTACATTGTGAGGAGCTGCCACTATATCCATACAATGGGGAGAATCAAGAGCACACAGATAAACTGGAGCTGCAAACTTTGCGCACTCAACAAGTCCTCTCCGCAGACAATTAGGGCCAAAAGATAAATATTGACACATTAGACTATTTTCCTCGATTTGTTTTTTTGTTGATCAGCTGAGCGATCTGATGGGGCAAAATTCCACTTTTCTGATATCTCAGATTCTTGGCTAATAGAAACAAATAAAGTGAAAGCTTCTGTCCACAATGGGTTAGGAGCATCTATTGTCGGGAGGCACTAATCGGATTAAATTGGCTCCTGGCTCTATTGCTAGGAGGCTAACTCATTCCTAAATTTCTCCCTTCTCAAGGGGATGTGTCATTGTTGCCTTTTTTTTTTTTTAACTATTTAAATCTGACGGATAGAAAGAAATAAGGAATGGCTTGAGATGACAGCGGTGCCCGCCACCCTGCGAACAAAGAGCAGGGCTGGTAGAGGCACAGACGTGGTGCGGTGCGGTGCGGTGGTCCGTGCTGGCTGGAGGGGCCGGCGGGGGCTGCAGCAGCTCCCGCAAGCCCCTTCTCCTGTCTGGAGCCGGTCTGGCATCTCCGCCGCTGCTTCCCTCTGGAAATGCCATTTAAACCCAAAAGCTAATGCACCCGGGCAGGGAAGAACCTTCCGCTTCCCATGCCGGCCTGCGCTCAGGTTGTTTCCCATTAGCATTTTAATACGTACCTCTGGCATCAGCCCCTTAAAAGAAGCAAACACGTTTATGCAAGCAGCCGAAAAAGACGGCCTTAAATAATGTCGCCTTTGGAGGGAGGCCCACGAGCCGCGAGGTACATTTTTGCCCACAGTCTGATAATTTTCAAAGCTATTGGCAACCTGGGAATTTTCCTGCCTTATCACCAGGGCTCAGCTAACTTCACTAACACTAATCAGAGCTGGAATCATTCATTCAAGGATTGCATGATCATGTTTTTCTTTAGCGGTGACAGCTGCCTGAGCCGTATTAGCAATGCAGATGAGTCAGCCTAATAGGTTAATGCAGAACACGCGAAAATTAGGTTTAATCCCCAGTGAAATAATCTAACATTTTCACATTTCTTGATGTTGGGATAGAGACATTGGTGGTGACTCAATTAGGTGTAATGTAGATCAAAGCAAATTTACCTTCTGGCTGAACCTTCCCCATAGTTTAGATAGAGGAATATAAGGGTTCTTTACTAATTGGCCAATGGCTGTGGGGAAAATTATATTAAAAGCGCGCGTACCGCAAGAATTGTGTTTCAGATTTGGACCAAGTAATGGCTGGGCTTTGCAAACACCCAGGCACGTTGTTTTGCCAGAAACCAGCGTTTTGTGCACAGCACCTTCCAACTCCCAGCTCTTTTCAATGCAACGCTTACAAATGAAGACATTTGTGGTTTTTTTTTTTTTTCCCTATTCATTTTTAATGTCCCGTACTGAAATATCCCCAGTGAGGTTTGAAAGAGCTTGTATTATAAAAGAAGCATAAAGGGAAAAAAAAAAAACCACACCACTGTGTGTCTATCTAATGTTTTCATTCTTGGGGAATAACATATCAAACAGCAATCTCTTTCAGTCATAAAGGGAAGGAAACAAAAAATTACATGCCCTCAGTTGCCAAATTATTTTTTGCCTTGACATCTTAATTCTTAATCCTTGTGTGTGGTCAAATCAGTCTACTATAGACAACCAATCAAGCAATTATTCCTAAATTATATTTGCCCAACTCACATTGATTGGTTATTCTTTTCTTATTGGGTAAGCTCATTAATTCTGAGCAGCTTGCTTATTATGCTTTCCACATCATTTTCTTTCTGAGCCTATCTACTCACACCAGCCTGCTGATGTTTCAAGATGCCATACAGAAAAAAAAGGCCGAGTGATCTATTGCATTGTCTCTTCCAGCAATTACAATTCACATTGCTGATTAACTTTGATGTGAAAACTAATGAGATAAGGCAAGTTATCAAGGCGGACCTGATCGTCATCTCATTTATAGAGCATTTGCCATCGGTGAATGACAAAAACTAATGAAGATGTATCTGACAGCAGGCTGAGCCGAGGCAGAATTTCGTTTCTCATCAGCAAGTGCTCTGCTTCGAACTCATCAGTCTATCTGAAACATGTGGAAATTAGCTTAATAATGAAAACACTTCATCCAAATAGACAAATGTTTACATTAAAATAGCTACATGATAAATAGATGTTAAAGATTTTATGCCTTCTTGAGTCTAAACAATGGAGCACAAAATATGTTCTCATATTCACTAAATCATCCCTATAAACCTCCACACGTGCTGCTGTACCTGCAAGTTCCCCGCTTTATGGCTCGAAAATATTTCTGGGCTGTGCTTCGCCCTTTTGGAAACGTACGGTTTGGGCTGTGATTAACTCCTGTGCAGCGGTAGCTGGCAGGAAAAAGGCAGAAGGACCCGGCGCCGACAGCATAGGGTAATTGTCTCTGTTCGGTAGGGACCGGGACGAGATTTGGGTGCATGGAGCTCCCAAACGGACATTTTTAACAGTACTGTAAGAGAAGCGAAATATGATGCATGTTGTGCCTCAGGAACAAATTTACACCATGTATAAAAGGTGTCATTTTTTCCCCGGGCATAAAAATATAAAGTACAGATATAATTCATGTAAATACATCAACATTTCTTGCCCAAGCCATAGCTGCCAAAAAGTCTCCTGTAATATCAGTTTAGTTTAGAAATGTTCCTGATAAAAGGAAGGCGGGCAGAGCTACTCCCATTTTTAATATTGTGGCTTTGGTATCTTTATTTATGAGAGACTACTTCATATTTGTTGTGCATTATTTCACATGCTTATACTACATCCAAACATATCCCCAATATGTTTCTGAATCTGGAATAAAATATTCATTAATCATCTGGGATCAAAAAAACTGTTTTTAATAAAAAAAGAGAAAGACATGCATCTGTAAGGCAGAACGGTGAAGCTTGCGCTTTAAAAATCGTTTTAAAATTTGTGTGTACTTCAGTTAAAATAAACAGTTGGTAAAAGATTCTTTTCCATTATCATGATTTTTCCCTCAGCGGGGGGGGGGATATATATATATGGACAGCCTACACCACTGCCTCCTCCAGGAAAAAATAAAACCAAACACATTACTACCAACATAAGAGGAATTTTAAAATTGTTTTAAAAAATGGTTATCCAACTGGACTGAAAAAATTTACAGACTTTCCAGAAAAGCTGCAGGAGCTCCTATAAATTATATACACTGACAGCTCTGTGCACGCACATGAAAAAAGCTCAGATCCCAACCAAGTTACGAACGTAACGCCCGTGCAATAGGAATCACGACAGTGCCGGGGCTTTCCGAGCCGCCGATGGGTGCAGCCCCCCCGGCCCCCGCCAGCGCCGCTGCCAGACAATTCCCATCTTACCATTCCGATCATAACACGCTCACCAACTTTCATTCCTTGTATTTTAAGAACATCTGAGGTCCAAACCCGAGATACCCCGAGCAGATTGGCATGGCATTGTGTATCACAGATTAGCCCGCACAAAGAGCCCGCATCCCGGGAAAGTTAAAAGAAAAGCCCGTTATAAAGCGCTAGCAACAAATTACTACTTCAACGCTGGATTAAATTTAAAAGCTCTTCAGAGCTGCAGATAAATCCTATATATTAGAAGAAACATAAAAGTACTTGTTCAAGAGCTAAAGGCACAAGTGGAAAGTTGACCCCAAAGATTTTTTCTTTTTTAATAGCTGCTAAGTTTATAAAATTTCTCAAGATGTAGAGAGAGAGTTACGTTACTTCTGTAATACTCAACAGCACAAAGCTAACACGTGCTGGTTTGGCTGATTAATGAAGTTAGGCAAATCTGCAGCAATCAATGCAATTCATTAAATAAAATGACAGCCGGGTAGGTTGTTTGTTTTTTTGGGTGGGGTTTTTTTGTTTGCTTGGGTGTTTGGGGACTTTTTTTTTTTCTTTTTGCTTTTACCCAGCCCAGCAAATGAAGCAGGATGGTTTCTCATGCACGCAGTGGGAAAAACATTGATCCCATCCTTATTTTCCTTTTCACGTGGAGCCATAAGTACAGGTACAGAATGGCATTCCTCCCAACCTGGCAGCAGGCATTTACATGAAAATCCCCAGCAGCTACACCGAACGCTCAGGATGCTCTCTCTACGGTCGGGACACAGCATTTTCCTTTCCTTCATAGAAATATGTGATCTGTTCACGTTTTACCTTTTCTTTCTGCGCATCCATTATTTTATATTTCTAAAATACAGGGCTTGGACATAGCAACCGCTTCACTTGGTTGCTGGATATGTATACATACGTATATCTGCACGGAGGGACGTACAGAGAAAGGAATGCTGCTCCTCCCTCCCCCTCCCCGTCCTTTATCCCGCTAGCCTATTTTAATAAATAATTATAGGCAGCTAAAGGATTTGTTAATTCCAAAAGGTCTCCCCTTCACATTTCTCAGAGGTTCAACTCAAGGAGACACCATGATAATAAGGCTGACTCGGGATCCCTACTTCACAATGTCATTATGAGCTAGCATTTAAAATGAAAAAAAATATGTATATTATACCTAAAAGCATTACAAGGTTACAGTCTCATCTCCGAGAATATTTAATGCTGCTGGGAAAGCAGCGCTGTTGTGCTGAGGAGGAGGTAAAGGGGGGAAAAGGCAAGAGAAAAATCCTTTCTGAAATACAAGCTTAGAAAAAAAGATGTTGGGAGAAAGCATGGAGTTCATTTGCATTTCCAATGACTAGGACTAATCCTCCACTACCCACGTTTATATTTTCTTATTACTTTTCCTAATTATCTTCTTTTTTTGCTCGTAGCTTTTTCTCCTCTCTCCATTCCCTACTCCTCCCCATTTCCAAATACCCAGCGCCTTATTGTCTGGCTTGGGGCTGGATGACCAAGGGCTAACAATGGCCCGTCTGCACTGGTCCATACAGCCCCTTAAAAATAATGGGGTGAGGGGGGGTGGGTGTTGTCCCGTGTGTGTCCCCACCCCCGTACCACTGCCCCCCAACCTGCCCGGGCACCCACAGCGTGGCTGTTTGCTTTGTTGGGGTCTGTTAGGAAACGTTCCTGGGTTAAAGCAAGAGCAGAGGATTTTTGCCAAGCCCTTGGGGCATAGTCCAGGCAGTGGCCCCATCCCGGTGGGGTCATGGGGTGCGTGTAGGGTGCCCCCCTGGCGAGGGGCATCTAGGGCTTGGGGACCTCCCGGGATGGGGAAGGCTGCACCCACCCCGCAGCCCCCCACCACCCCCCGAAAGCCACCGCTGCTCCAGTAACTGCAGGTGGCACCGCTGACTGAGGCTGGAAAATAAAATAAAACAAACCAAACCCCGTCACAAAGGAGACGGCTGCCCAACGCGGCTATTATTGAAAAATTTAGCTTTATCGTCATATTTAGACCTTTCTAAAAACTAACGCAGTTTAATCTTTAAAGCCCCATTCAAAATGGCACTTAGCTAAGAGTTAGACATGAAACTGGAGCTATATCTTAACGTTAATATACATCCTCTATCTTTGACAAGTAAATTACATTACTAAATGCCTGTTTGAGACCAGCTACTAAACTGCTATTTCAATATTATCCTAAAATTTCTTAATAGCAGCTCTTTCAAATAAATTATTAAGTGATAATGAAAAAAAGTCCTGCTTTGAATTTATATATATTTCAGCAGAGAATAATGTTTTATTTAAAATAGTTACAGTGCGCCTTTTGATTTAGAGTTTAAAGTAAATAATATTTGTACATCTAAAACATACTCAAGACAAATGAAAAGCCTCTAGATGCTTTTGTATGAGATGCTGAAGAGCTCTACAAACTTAAAAGCACAACCTCAATTAAGCCCATCTTCATCTGGAAAAAAAATTAGCAACTGAAAGCTGAATATATTAGATAATGCACACTTGCAGAAGAGCATTCTCTTAGCAAAAAATTCTTGATAACCAACCTAAAGCTGGCCTTAGAGTTGCTCAATGCTAATTTTGTTTGAAACTGTTTAACTAACTATGAATAGATATCCATATTCAACAAAGACATAATTAATGGCAACCTTTTCTTCTGCTTAGAAGACATCATAACAAGCAGAAAAGTACAAAAAGATTTTTATAGTAACTAATTTAAGGACAAAGGGTTGACCTCTAGCATTTCATTAAATAAACTGAGCGAATAAAAGAAGAGTGACAGTATTCATCCTTGTTCAATTCAAGCAGCCAATTTCAAAATGCAAATCATAATCTGCAGATGTTGGAGCCTGATATATTTTTTTAAAATATCATTTGTTCAATTTAAGAACATCAGACATTTGAATTTTAAATAAAAATCAAAACCAATTCCCAGCTTCAGTTTTAGGCGCAGTGCGACTGTATGCGCGGTGCCGCGGAGGTCTGCGGGTTAGCCGGGGCTCCCCTCCCTCCCCAGCTGTTTGAAACTCGCTGGGTGAACCATTCATTTTATATATTATTTCCAAAACCTTTTAATGGAGAAGTTCTATTAAGCCGCGCATTATTTCCGATTAGCGCAGCTGGTAAGTGCTGCTGCGTTTACAACCCGGGTACGGAGGATGAGAAAAGCCACAAGCCGAGCCCACCAAGCTCCTCCATCCTTCCCACCCATGGAGACCCAGCACCCGAGCCCAGGTCACGCACATCAGCCCGAGACACCGAGGGCAATGGATGCAGCCCCGGAACCGTGATGCGACGGGGCTAGTGTACCCGTGGAGAAGAGCATCCTCGCTCCAGTCCCCAAAGGCAGCAGGAGCCTGGAGCCCCTGCCTGGGGAGAGATGCGGTGGTGTACCCTGACCAGGCCATGGGTGGCAAGCAACAACAGGAGATGAATTTACTCTGAGTTTGGCAACACAACGCCAAATCTCGGCAGCCTGGATTTTCTCCTGGGTGCCACAGGAGATGGTGTGGTGGGAAGGAAGGAGATTTTGGTTGGACTGTGGGTGATCTGCAATCTTTTACCTCGGGAGGAATTAAGTCTCAACGCAGCTCGACACTTAGCACATGCTAGCCTTCCACACGGATTTAGGGGAAGTTAAACACGTGCTGAAGCATACCGCTCAGGCAGAAGAGCCAAGGGGAGGCATCTCCAGTTCAGTAGACACTACGCACTTTGCCAGCTATGGATCCACAGCTTAAAGTCTCTCCCATCTATCGAGGGTTTTCTTCTTTATTTCCACGCTTTAATAAGACTATTTTAGCATTTCTTACCTTAACAAACTGAAGCCACAGAAGAGGTGCTTTTAACACGCCTAAAGACACCAGAAGACGCCTTGCCACATCTGACACACAATGGTAACATGAGTTCCTCCCTCTCCCATTTCTACATCAAATCTGACAGCTGTTTACAAGTTCGTGGAGGATAACCCACAGGGCATGGCATCACATGAGCCTGCAAAAATACAGAATTTCTCTTAGGAAATTGCTTTGGGTGTTCGGAAGGGTTTTGGGGGAAGCAAAAGATTTTGTTTATTTTGACCACTTTAATACATAGACCCGCAGGATGAGTTTCTGGCTTCACTAAACTCTGCTGTAGGCTACAGCAGACCAACACTGAAGTCTCCTCAGCAAGTAATTTCCTTCCTTCTTTAATAAAGGGAAAGTATCCCAGGTACCCATCGCGTGGACCTTAGTTACTGCCAAGTTACAACGAAGAACAACAGCTGTAAAAGCATGTATATTAATTAAACGGCTGTTGATTAGAACTCATCAGCGATTCACAGTACATAGAGAGAAACTGAAATAAGCGGTCAGGAGCATCACTCGGGAGAAGAGAGCAGAATTACGCCATGGCTGGCAGCCGGTGCTGTTTCTCCCCAAGCAGAGCAGAGTCATTTCTGATATGCAAAGTGCAGGGTTTTTTGCGAAACCCTTCAAAAAGCGCCGTTCAGGAGCGGCCGGCCAGCCCGCCCCGGCCCCGCCGGCGCTGGGCACGGGGAGCGAGGAAGGGCCGGGGTCTTGCCAAGCGCCTGCAACCCTCCTACACAAACAGACCCTGCAGCTGTCGCGGGGCGAAATAAATGACTTCCGGAGGTTACAGAGAATAAATGAATTCATTCATGCAAAAGTGAAGGGGACATTGTTTTCCTCCTCAAAAAAAAAAAAATCCCCAACAACCTATATATTAAGGTATCAATGAACAACAAATTCATTCTGTTATGACACAGGAAATCCAAAACAGAATAGGCTGCAAAACAAACTCGATTTATCTTCGCCACACATGCAAAAGAAAAAATTTCTCTTGTTAGCTGTTCTGATTAGAGCGCTCTTTGACTGGCGGTTTTGGCTCACATGCCTCTTGACTAGCGCTTAGAATTCAAGCCACACATGGAGAATTTTTTGCCGGTGCTTTAGCGGTTGATGCTAACTTCTTAGATTAAGATTGTTTCCTTAGGTTTATCCTCTTCAGTGACAATGTGTGTACAATACGCCTTTAGAGCATATTTAAAATCAGGCCGCAGATGCACATAATCTCTGTCTTCCTGCGTTACAAACAGGAGACATGGAGGGCTTTTTTTTTCTTTTTTTTTTAAAAGGAAGAGGAATTACTCATTCAAAGAAAAACCAAGCCTTTCGTTTTCACTTTGGCAACCTTCATTTTTATATTAAAAAAAAAGACAAAAAAAAAAGCAGAACTGAAACTAGAGACACACACTCACACCAGACCCTATTTCTCAAAATAAGGCATAGCCAAGGGCGAGCAGAAGACCCAGCCACCTCTGCCAGCCCCTTGCCCTTTCCTCCCACGTGCCAGGGGGACTGAAAGCCTCCGCCAGCAACCCCAAGCCCACCCGGGGGATCCCCATCAGATCCATAACACATTTGGGTGCACATTTAGCCTGAGTGGATGTGGCAGCCCCGGACCCAACCCCGGGAAGCACAGAGGTGCAGTGGGTGCGCTTCTGGCACAGCATCTTCCGCTTCCACATCCCTGGAACAAACGCCACCCGTCCTGTCACAGCAGCACGAGGGGCACGGGATGGGGCAGCCACGGGAACCAGGCGAGACCTTCGCCCCAGCTCTCGCTGTCAAACAGCCCCGTCAGCTTATGCTCTTGGTACCTGCAGGGGTATGGCCCAGCACGGCAGCTCTCCATCCCACCCTGCTGCCTTGCAGAGCTGTTCCCTCCTGCCCTTCCACACGCCCCTTGAGCACCGCAGTGTACCTGCTTTTCTGAACCCACTCTGATTTTCTGTTCAACACTATAAACCCAAAGTGTGGCCGAGAAACAAAGCCCATATTGCTCTTATTTCTAAAACGTTTATGCTTAGCTATTTTAGCCAAGTAACATTAAAAAAACCCTCTCAAAAATGAGTGTAACCAGTCAATCCTGCTATAGAAATGGAATGTGTACACTTGTACACAGCTGCAAGAAGTGCTCAGCTTGCAGAGGAATAATCCAAAAGGTTTTAATTAGGAAAAGCAATATTAAATAAAAGAATACGAGCTTGGACAAGAACACCTGAAAGCAAAAATAACTGAAAGATGAGATACATTTGCGCTTGGAGGTGAGATCTCCCTCCAGAAGGGCAGACAGGATTTTTTGCCCTGCCCAGCAACCCCAAAAGAAGGCACAAAGCATTCCCCAGTGCCAGCACGCCCTCCCACACTGGCCAGCCCTCCCAAATCAAAGGGACTCTTTAGGAGAACAAGCCCAGGCGATGCCTGGTGCATTTAGGTTAATGATAGGACTCCATGATCTTAAAGGTCTTTTCCAACCTAAATGATTCTATGATTAATGCAGAGCACATCTCTGAGCCCATGTGCGGCCGAGCCAGGAGCCCACCCCTTCCGTCAGCTGGTGACTTCCTAAGTGTCCCGGACAGCTGCGCGTCTGTCTGCGGCGCCTCAAGTCGCCTTGTCCTGCCCGGATTTCTTGGGACCGCCGGCTCCAGAGGGGGTCCCCGACAAAGGCAGGATGCACCCCCGGCACCGCGCCAGGATGCAGCCAGGCTCGGGGGGCCGAGGCCAGGCAGCGTGGTCCTCCCTGGCCGCTTCTTTAAACCCATGTCACACTCCCACAACAACTGCTCCTCTGTGCTTGTTTGAGCTGTCCCTCCCAATTAGCGGTAATAAGTGACTCTGTAAAGATGAGCAAACACAGAGCATTCATTAGCCCCGGCGGCCCCCTCCCTCCCTCCCAGCTCGGCAGCCCCAAGAGATCCCCAGGGCACCGCTCCACCGGCGCCCGGAGGATGCTGAGCGCATCTCGCCTGGCCTCAACGAGCACCGGCAAAAGGCAAATTAATGACAAGTCGCTGAAAGAGTTTGCCTGAAATTATTTTATTCTGCCCATCTACCCAAGAATTGATTACTCTCGGCCTGAAAATATGTCCAAATCAATACGCTAAAGCTAAGAGCAAAAAAGACATGCTCTAGCCCCATTTATTTAATCCACTTTTTTGAAGAATGGCACATAATTTACCGGGTAGGAATTGCTAAGCCTTTCCAGAGCAAGGACTAATGACAAGCTGTGGGAAACCTGTGCCTCCATCCATCTCCCAGCCGAGCCACGGGTCCCTGTGCCCACCGGTGATGACCTTGGCAGTGAAGCCCCCTGCGGTGCCAGGACACGCCCTCCGGCCATCTCACCATCCCTGCCAGGCAGACAGATATGGAGACGGGGCACATCGCTCAGGGTGCCAACCAAGAAAACAGTTTCAACCCTCCCCTTTATATGAATATTCTTAAAACAAGAAAAAAAACCCCAAACACCAAAAAGGATGACTGGCTGCCCAAGATGGCATACTCCAGTTTATTAATATTTGTGTATTGCGGACCATTTTCTACAGATAACGTGGCCTGCAGACAAATACTCACTCCAGCCTATTAAAGCACAAAATAAACATCCAAAACCCACCTAGAAACAGCCTCGCATGCTGTTTTACAGCAGCAAACTCTAGGAAAAAGAACCACCACCCTGCAGCTATTGCATGCACAGGTAGGGCAAGCATCTCACTCCCTCTTGAGATAACTCCCATCAGGCATCCCAAAACTGAGGTACCTTTTCAGAAAAGCAGCAGCACACACCAGCATTAAAATCATGTGAAATGCCTGCCCAGGAGAGACGTAGGGCTCTGTGACAGGGCCAACTGTAAAGGCAGGCGCTTTCTTGTCACTAGAACGAGAATGAATTTGGCGAGGGGACAAGCAGCACGCAGGTGGGGTTGTTGGCTTTCCCTGCAGACCTGGCTCTTGTACAGTAGGCTAAAACAACTTTGAAGTAAACACTAGTTAGGGGGGTCAGCTGAAAGTGATGCTGAATACATACAACAGGAACACTGAAATTACTTGAGCAACATTTGTGGCTGGACTCATCATTAGCAGAAAAATACATGCATTCCCCAGAGTGCCTGAATTCAGTTCCCAGAAATAAACGGCCCAAGGGACACTTTGCAGGACAATGTCTCAGCCCCCCACATTATCAGGGGGCTGAGACAGAGGTCTAGGGGAATTTCAGCACCACATACTGCTTTCCATAGAAAATGCTCAAACCCCATCTCATAGATGACACAAGAGCCTGCTAACTGACCAGTAGAGCAGCATCTGCAATGCACCCCATTTGCAAATCCTCTGCATGCTCCACAGGGTCCTGGATTTTCCAGGGCATTAAACCCTATCACCCCTCAAAAAGCTTCATGGCAGCTGTCATCCTCCTTGAGGGGGGTGGATGGATGGGCTTCTCGCTGGAGACCATCAGTGTCACTCTCCAGCTGTCAGTGGGTGAAGGAGGCGGCAGCACTGCCTGTCCCAACAGCCCCACCATGCCCGGGAGGGCAGAGCAGCGACCAGGAAGCATTGCTAGCCTGTGCCTATGGGTTTGTCATCACTTGCCTGAAATAGAGGTGCAAGAGCAGCATCTGTCACTAACGTGCAGGGGTATGGCAGCGCACCTGTATGTACACACATCTGTATGGACTCAGACGTGGCTTCCCATGCACAGTCACAGGAAGATTCAAGGAAAGGACAATTCAGATTGCTTTAAACAAGTGAACTCAAGCCTTCCTACTCGCTACAATCCCTTAAAGCAAACATCTTTATGTAAAACAAAGAAATAAAGCAGCAGAGCATTGCAAAATCAAAATCCAGGATTTGCTGGCTTCTCCTGCCAGCTTATAACTTGGGCAAACTCAGTCCCCCGCTGTGCCACGCTGCTCAGGCTGGAGGCTGCTCCCAGCCGTGCCTGGGCCACAGGGTTGTCCCTGCTCAGCTGGCACCAGTCTCGCATAGGACAGCCACAGTGGCATCCTGCTGGCATCAAGGGCTAGGTGTGCAAAAGCTGTGCAGCGTACACACAGCTACAATCCTGCAGATGCCCCGTGAGGCTGGCCTCCCTGGCTCCTCTGCAGAAGCCATCTCCCTTCAGCCTCCAGGCAGCCACAGCAGGGAAAAAAAGTGCCTGTTCTGTCCAGGGGTTTCTGACAAGTACCCCCCCGGCTGCTCTGCACAGCCCCTCAAGGCCATCATGTTCCCAAGCCCATGGCAGCCTCAGTCTCGAAAAGAATTACTGTTGGCCCCATTTCACAGATGAGATACTCTGACCTGGGGAGATGCCAAGGCAGGAGAGGGAGCCCAAGGAAAGAGCAAAACAAAACAGGGCTTGAAGCAAGACTTGTTGAACCCCGGCCCAGCTCCTCTGAGTCAGGGGAGGAAAAAAAAAAAAAAAAGCTTCTTTTTATCCTGACAGAGGTTGTCCGTGCTCTGCATTTCTGGCACTGCAGTGAGCCCAGCGACACCTTGGGCAGGGATCACGTATGAGGGCTCAGCAGAGCTGGGAGAAGGGCTCCTCGCAAGGCGGTTGCAGCCCAGCTGATGCACTGTCTTCAGCTGCAGTTAGCTCTACTTAGAGGTGATTTTTCTAGATTAAAGATGGTGGTTCTCTCCCATTCAGAATGGGAACATTCATGAAAAGGGGTCATTCATGATAAATTTGTGAGTGCTGGGTAGAAAAAAAAATCCAGCCCAGAAAACAACATTGCCTTTATTTTCCAGCACTGCCTACTGAGCCCCCAGGAGCTCCTCCCCAGGCGATGTACCTCCTGCAGCAGCCTCAGCAAGGGCTCAGCACAGCCCACCCTGCACCCAGCCTTTATCAGTTGCATTTGCACAGCATTACAGGCACAGGGCAGGGCAGCCAGAGTCATAAAGAGAAAAATAGCGGGGCCAGGGTACTGATTTCTTTACTTATCTCCCTTACATATTAACAGGCACAAATCCCCATATGTGGCAGCAATGTAAACTAGTTTTATTACTCAATAAAATATTTGAAACAAAATAAATGGTTTTGTCAAACAGTATATCTCCTCAAATAATAATGCACCGGCTTAAAAAGAAAAAACACCGACATCCATATTCTATTGCAAAGTTTTATTTCCCCTCCCAGAGGAGAGGGAAACAGGCATTTCAATTTTGAATTCAAATACTGTATAGGAATACAGTAACTATAGTTCTCAGAGGGTTTGTGCAAATGCCAGCAAAACAAACCCCAAATCAAATTTATTAGCTGGTGGAGATCTCTAACAATTTTACACAGTGACTGATAAAGCCGTCTGGGAATTCCTTTCAACATTAAGTGATTTAAAGCCCCTACAGAAACTTCATTGTCTGTTACAATATATAAAGAGTTTATCTGTATCAAGTAATGCTACAACAGCAGCGATTGGGTTGTTTTTTATTGCCAGTGTATGCTTTCTTTAATCTGGAAAGCTTACTGGGAATCCTAATATCCAGAGTCCTACGGAGAACTATAAAGGAAGTGAAATTAATTAAGAACCTTAGTCTGTGTTTTAAAGGAACTATCTGTATTTTGATTGCAAGGTTGAGATGCTCACTTCTGCTGTAGAAGTGCTTGCAGAAAATGATACATATCTTATTCCCCCATTAGGATCAGCCATTAAACACCCACAATCTGCTCAGCACAGGGCACATGTGCACCAAGGAAGACTCCCAGCCCTGCAGACCCTGCAGTTTTTGGACACAGACAACTCCCACCAAAATAAATGGGTGCCAGAATTAGGCTGGTTTCATGCTGCTACGGTGCCAAGCTGCTTTCTTGGGGAAAGCAACCCCGAATGCAGCCTGGCTCCCGCTCTGGGATGAGAGATGCCCTTCCTGAGGATGCACAGGGGAAAGAAGGTGAAGGCACAGCCGGTGCCTCCGGCATCCCGTGCTCGGGCAGGGGAGCAGCCGCATCCACACCACCCTGCCTGGGCCAGCTCCTTCGTAACTGTTTTGAAAAGCAAAACCAGAAATGCACAACTCTAATTGCTAGATATTTATCACACACATTCATAACTGTCATTTGCATTTTAGTTGTTAAAATATCAGGGGGTATTTAATCAATCATTATAGCTTACAAAGTCCTAAGTGAGAGAATATTTTTTGATTGTCTCTGCTTGTATCTAAACATTTCACAAACCCGACAGACAGTTCTTCATTTCAATTAGGGGAATGCTGATCGTTAGCTAACTAATAAGGACCAATTTTCTGTCACAACTATTTCCTAATTAAATTCAAAACAGAGATTTCTAACCCAGATGGTCAGTGATGCTACAGATTTGTTTAAATTTGGTATCACAGTAACAAACTACTAATTAGGGTTTGTAAATACACCAATTCCCTTATGACTTAGTTGTTAGTAATGCATACAACCGGTTTATTAAAGCACTAATTGTGTCTGGCTTTACTTGGGCCTAACACATAATCCACTTATCACATACTGGTACCAACTCATTTTGAAGGGATTATGAATGAAATCATAAATGAGGTCTCGCATCCAGTTCCCTGGTATTGTTAATAAAGGTTTGGTGTCATATTTAGATGATTTTCTGCCTCTGATGGAGAGCGGCCCTGCAGTGATGCTGGTCCTCCGTTCTCCAAAGGGTATTTAATGAAAAAAGTTTGAATACGGCTCCAGTGCCTAAAACAGGGGGTTCTGCCCCAGCTCTGCTAGTCAGCAAATCATCACATCAGCCAAGCTCCTCAAAAGGACCCCCAGTGTTTCCCAGAGAAAGTATTAAATCAACATCTAATCCCTGTTTATTTCCTATTAAAGACAAGCTTAGCACCTCCATGGGTCTGGGCCTTCCACAGGGGGCTCGTAAGACCCCCAGCCCTTTGCCTGAAGACCAGAGACCTTCACAAATGCAAGCCTTGATCACCTTCTTGTAGAGGTTTGGAGGAGATCTCCTGGTGCCACCAAACCCCACTTGCCACAAGAGCTGGATTTTCTCTTGCCCTTGCAGAGGGACAGCCCTCCCCAAAAGGCACCCTGAATGTGATTTCATGGAGACATTCATTATGGAGAACATGAATCGGCAATACACCGCTGCTGGACTGAACGCCCCTCGGCTGCCTTGGCTTTATCAAGTGTGCGTAAAGTAGGAAATAAATGGTAGATAACTGTGAATTGCAAGGTTATGTAAACATGGAGGGGGTTTTAGAGGAATCCTATTAAACCATAAAAGAAAAGCATGGATGGTTTATCACATCACTAAGACCCAAGAATGCGTTAATAAATAGAATAATAGATAATGAAGCATGGAGTACAAGGCTAAACTATCAGCTATTGTGAGGATCCTGTGACAGTATAAACAATGAAGGGGAAGAAAAAGCTTTGTTGGTCTGTCACCAGAACCTTGTAGTGTATCTTTTATAGCCTGTTTTTAATGAATTCACAGCACCTATCAGTTATTCTCTGCCCAAATCCTTCATTTCCCTCCCTCTTGAATGTAAATTCCCATGCTCTGCTCTTCCTTCACCATGACTTCCCATGTTAAACTTTGGGTTTCTGTGGGTTTCAATAGCCTTTCAGCCACAGCAAAAACAGATTTCTGCTTCTGCTTTCATATTTCCAAAGGGTTACTAGGATGTTAACAAAAGTGTTTTTTAATGCAAAGCAGGAGTACCTCTCAGCTCTGTTACATCCCTTGCTTCTTCTATAACAGGAGCATGAATTACCAGACAGGTCTAATTCAGCCCCAAGTGATGATGCCCACAGACACGCCTGCAAGAAGAAAAAAAAAAATTATCAAAGCTGCTGCTACTCCTACTGTTTTCCATCCTTCTGCAAATAACACAGAATTGTTGAAGGGGACTTAAAATTAATTCAAGAGATAGTACCCTCTTTGTAGACACTACTGAGACTCACTAACACTTTATTTTCATTGCACTGAGGTGTTTTTATCATGAAATAGGTACCCAGGATACATTTACTGTAGATTACTTTTATTTTTACTACAGCATCGTTAGAACAGAGGACTAAGGATACAGGGGTGACCACAACAAGCTCAACTGCAGTAAAAACCTTCGGTCTTGCCTCCACTAGAATCTGAAATACTGATACGCTTTCCATGTGAAAAATACAAAGACTTTTTGCTGCTACACTGGCAGCTTTGTGGTACTTGGTGCTGTACCAACATCTTGCACGACTACATGCAGCCTCAACAAGCAAGGCTGTCAGAGGGAGAAGAGGGTCTCTAGACAGGGGAACTGGGCACAGCAAGACAAATGCCCAAGAATCCAAGATTATTTAGGTGGCAAACCCCACCTGAAGCAAAAGGTCACCCAAGGAGCCTGCATTGGACGTTGAGGCTCACATTGGTAACTACTTTTAACTCATTACTCTTCACATTTCAAAAAGATGCTGCAAGTAGCCATGAACAGCCAGACAGCTGTCGACTTGCTCCTTACACCAAAAAAGTGAATTAAACAGACTTGAACAAAACCCAAGCAATCAGTAATTTGGATTTGCCTTTTTTTTTTTTGACTATTCACGCCCAAGTTCGCAGCAACATTTGATGCCTGTCCCAAGTGCATCCCCCATGCGCTCACAGGTCTCCTGCAGAACGGCCACACCAGAGGGTCGCTGCCCCCAAGAATGGGACGGGGTGACCACCTCGCCTCTCCTTTGCCAGGTGCCGGAGGCAAGGCATAGGCAGGGAGGCGGCTGCCCTTGCTCTCAGGCTGGAGCTCCCGGAGGAGCCTTTCTCCTGACCATGGAGGAGGCAGAGAGCAGGCAGCTGCTCTGCCGGGACACACTTCACCCCGGTGAGGAGTACAGCCGTGTGCTCAACAGGCTCTGGAAATAAGTGGAAGTCAAATAAGTTTGCCACTCTTTGTCCCCCGCTTTCAATATCTAGCTTTGATCAAAATCCTTGGATACTCAAGTGGTTGTTGACTTAATGTAGTAATGAGACATAGCCTTAAGTGAGGCTATTTCCATGCCCATTCAGCCTCTCTGAGAGCAAGAGATGCAGGAGGAAAAACCTCTGCCGGTCTCTGCAAGCTGGAGACAGCTCGGCAGAGCTCAGGGCAGAGGCCTGGCTCCAACTACCATGAGATGGAGCAGGAGGATCTATGTGGTCACAGCTACACAAGATGCACTTAACTCATCTTCTTTCTGTGATACTATTTTATTAGAACAGCACTTGGCAACATCAGGAAATCAACTAAAAACACCGCCTCAGAAAGCTGCACCACCATGCTATTCATCCCCAGAGCCCCTCCAGAGATAGCCTAGGAGGAACCCATTTAGAAACCAAACCTTCCAGATCTCAAATACACGATGCCACGCTGTCCCTCGAGGGAGCAATGTACTGCAGGATTTGGGCACTGAGGGTGCTTGGGCTGAAGCCAGGGCTGTGGGCTTCTTGCAGCACGTACAGCCTGGAAGAAGTCATGCAACATCAGCCTCTCGCCAGTGAACACCAGTACATCCAGTTTCAGAGAGGAGCTGAGGGTTAAGCCCCATATACGCGTTGACGAGTGCTGCATGCCAGTGAGGTACCATTGCACAAGGGCCAGCTTCAGTTTTGGCTGTGGTGCTCTGGACAATGCACAGAAACTGCCTTTTCAGCAGGCACCTACAAGTGTTCGTTGGCACAAAGAGGCCAACCCCCACACCCTGCAGGTGACAGGGGACACCCCATCTACTCTGGGCCATAGGATCAGTGCCTGGCCAGTGGCACAGCCCTTTGCACACTGCCTTGGAAGAAATCCACAGCAAGGTTTTTAGATCTAGAGTTTTGAAATTCAAACTCATTTTCTCCTTCCATGTACACAGCTGGGAAAAGGAAGCAGAAAGCAGGAGGCACAGGTGAGGTTTCTCTAGGGAGGCATTTAACAAGCCAGCTTTATCAAGAGGAAAGCTATTATGGTGCCTTCAGAGCACTGTGACTTGCAGCACAGAGTGGGACTGATGCTTCAATCACACTTTGTCTTCCAGGAGAGTTCCCTTTCCTACTTCCTTAATACAGCAAGCAAGCTCTAGTTTTGTGCCGCCACTGGGAAGCCAAATAAAGTTTATTCTGGAAGGGACAGCACACTCCAGTCTACGCAAGGGCATTTACCAATGCCACTGCAAGGGCCATGCCTCCTGCTCTGGGAGGCGACCCATGAAGTGGCTCTGCACCTCACCTCTGTCTGTTACTCTCATCCCTTGCAAGGCAACCCACCCTAAGTGCCAAACTCCAGCTGGGGTCTGGACACCAGACACCATGAACACCATTGCTTCATCTGAAACCACCAGCGAAGAGGGTGGCATCATTCCAAGGAGATGGACAGGCTTTCTACTTGTTTACATCTCAGACCCACAAAACAGAAGTAGAAAAGTGAGGTGGGAGGGAGGGAGTCCAGGAGTCTTGATAAAAACATCAAGCCCCGAGAAAAGTAAAAATTCTCAAACTGACAGGGAGCAGCTCATCCAATTAGGTTTTTAATTCTCCTCGTTATGCAGAGTCAGTCAATAAATTCTGCACCAAGCAGCTGCTCTAATTCTTAAGCCCATTAAGCCCTACATCTGATAGGTGGGAGGGAGGGGCTGCCGGGGGGCACATACGGCACTCCTTGAGATATGAAACATTTCCTCTTGTGCATCTGGGTCACCCCCACCCAGCCCCACTCCTAACGGGTATTTTATGAAGCTGGCGAATAAGAATTTATATAAATATACATGCCAGAGACACACACAACACATATGGAGAGAATAAATAGGTAACTGAATTAGATGCGCTGAGGGATTTTTCTTGGCACTATAATAAAGCGGGAGAGCAGAGCCAGAGGGCTCAGGAGCGTACCTCGAGCCACAGCAGCACTTGCACCCTGGGAGGTGCCGGCGGAGGGAGCAGTGTGGCTCCTGCACCATCAGATGCCCTTGGCCCTGACTTGACCACAGCACAAGCTGTGGAGATCAGCACCCACGCCAGCCTCCTGCCATCCACTGATGGCCAAGACAGACAGTTTTAGAGTACAACTTACCTGATCTGCTTGGGTCATCTATTTTGTGGCTCAGCTGAACCATGCCCTGGAAGAACCCATTTCCATCCTTTCCCAGCAAAGGGTAGTGGAGGTAACCCATCACCTGCAGCCATGTCAGCTTTGGACAAGCCCTCCCCTACATGTCCCATGCGGTCCCCACTCTGCCCACTGCAGCCTCCCACAGCCAGGGGCCATCTCAGAGGTGTGCTATCACAACAATGCTTCCCAGCACGAGCAGGTATCTCACCTCAGAGCTGAAAGGCAGATGGAGAGACCACCTGAAGACCCTCTTTGTCAGCCTTGCTGGTGCCTATGACTCAGAGAGCCCCTCCACTGCTATTGGAGGGCAGAAGGACATGGCCATACCCACCTTCAGTTCCTTCCCATTCTTCAACCCAAGCTTAAGTGAAGCTCTTATTCAGCCTGGGCTGCAGATGAGGCTTTTGCATCGCCACAGCCTTTTGAGGACACGACAGTTAACCTGACCTCTTGCTCCCCAACCCACCATCCCTTCTCAGCAACGCAGAAGTTTCTTCCTCACCCCCTCAACAAACCTGCACAACAGTCAGCCACCATCTGGCATACTAAAGAAATATTCCCAAAGAGCTGGTAGTGTCTTTAGAGCAATAGAAAAAAACCAAACAAACCACAAGACCTATCTCACAAGCACCAATGAAGCATGGGAGACTGCTTGGAAAGTCAGTAAGGGGAAGCACTGGGATGGGGCAACAGGATTTTGGTGTCTGAAGGAGAGAGAAAGGATCCCAAAGAGCTAGACGGGCAACCAAGAGTGAAGACAGACAGGATCAGAGATGAAGGGAGGGAGAAAATCACGAAGCAGTAAGGCAAGTCCAGAGAGGGCTGGATCTGACGCAGTAAGGGACCAGAAGCTACAGCAGCAATTCCCAGAGTGAAGGGGCAGATGGCCTTAGCAGTAGTATCTGACTGACTGCAGAGATGAAAGGCAGGAGAGAAAAAGGGAATATATTGGGAGTGGAAAAGTGTTCAGCAGCCGAGACAATTTTGCTTGTTAATTGGCAACCAGCTAACACATTAATTACAAAGTTACTGTATGGTCAAGAAAAAGATTGGCAGCAGAACAATTTGTATTCCTTCTGAAATGCACTCCTTGCTGAACAGACCTTGCTTTTGAAACGGCTGCTTTTGCTGCCATTAACATTCAGCAGCAGTTCAAGCGCCCAAAGTCTTGGGAGTCATCACAAAATGCAAATGAATATGACAGCAGCCGCATCCAAGCGAACCTGACAAGCAGCTCGAGCCGTGGACTTCCCCTCTTCCATGCTCTGGATTAAGCCACGGCCATCAAAAGCCTTCAACAAAAACACATCTTTTTATGAGCACGGGGTCGCCGTGCCAGCCACATCATCCCTCGCATGGTCTTGGCTACAGAAACCTGACCACAGCCGCTCAGGCAGCCTGGCTCCTGGCAGGGCTTCAACTAATGACGACAGATTTTGTTATACAGCAAGAAGCACACTTGCTAAATCATTTGCTAACTACTTATGACCCAGACCCTCAAAGATATTTCACACTCAGCACCCATTGATAGAAATGGGGACCTAATATTTTCAGAGTTTGGACCTGACTTCTGGGATTAAAAGAAGTCGTCCCACTTTTAGCTGTTGAGCCTTTACTAATCTCAGATTAGTTTCAAAGATTAATTGCAGGACATGTGCATCTAGCCAAAATTCATTCTTTATTCATCTCTTAGATAAAAATATGAAAATAAGCTACCCCCTGTAAATTACATACCCACTGCACAGCAGGAAAACAACAGTCCCTCTTTCCCTATCAGCACGAAAAGGCACTAGAGGAGTAAGCAGCGACAAGCCCTTAAGCTTTAGTCAAGGCAAGGAGCATAAATGAAAGTTTGCTCGACTTCTGTGAAAATACAGGCTGCAAAGAGGCTGTTACTATAATCCTATCCAGCCTAAAAATGTAATTTCCTCACTTCGAAGGCTGGTTGGAGCTGCTATTCATGTTTCAGCCCTGAGCCAAAGCCCGATCTCTCGCCAAAGGCAGTTTCTAGACTGGAAGTCAAACACGGGTTTTATTGTTGGGAATCAAATGGAGCCATCGGCACGTGCTGAAAGTTGCGGCAATCAAAGCCTTCCCGCAGCGCCACGCTATCTCATACCCACCACACGGCTCTTGAAAGGCAGAAACGCAACTTTGGTTTGAATCAAAACACCAAGTCAGGGGCCTGGAAGTCCGGCCAGCTACAGTGAAGCCCCCAGACTTTCTCCACACTGCATTACAGATCAAGCACAGCCCTCTCCACCCCTCCAAACCTGCTAACAGCCAAAGGGGAAGCATGGCAAAACTCCAGTTTGTTGGACAACTGCTATTAGCAGCACCCTCCATTTATCTCAAATGAAAGAATATTTTACTTTTCCCTGAACTTTCCAGTAGTTGGAGTCTGTTGGTGCACTTTTAGTTAAAAATCTAGTTCTTGCGGCTGCCTTCCTAAAACCCCTCAAGTTTTAGGAAGGCTGAAAAAACTCGATTTTTTTTTTTTTTGACTGCTTGAAAAGAATAAGACTTAGAAAGGGACCTCTGAACTTCTGCTTTGCTTTCCACAGGCACCGCAGAAAGCTGCCAGGCAGGGTGGGAGCAGTGGTGGACCCTCCATCCCAGTAAACCTGCAGTTTAGCACAGAGGCAGCAAAACACCCCACTGAGGAATCAGTGTTTCATAGTGCTCCGGGCCTCTCTGCACATGTAAGGCTCTTTCCCATCAGGAGACACAGAACAGATCATTACTTGAAATAAAATATTTACATGTTGCAGCTTTGATTTACCCTTTCCCTCCTGCACAATTAGCATAGGCACTGTATGATGGAAAGGATCCTAACAACTCTTAAGCACTGATGACAGCCTCCTTTGGAGGTACCTCCTTTCCCCGAGCTTTATAGAGGGACACTATAAGGGTTCCCCTCTGCTGCAGGGAAAGGCAAAGGGGGGTGCTGCTGCAGTCACACGCAGGTTGGGGGACTCTACAGGTCTCCAGTGGCCCGGAGCAGCAGGCTCTTGACCTCCGCATTGGCACAGCTGTAGGGGAGGTGATTTCGAGTGGCCATGAGCAATACCAGCACATTTTGCAGGCAGCAGTTTGGGAATGACAGCAAAATAATCTCAGATTTGTTCCAGATGCAACACCAATGTTACTGGAAGGTGTTTGGCCTTAAAGATTTGCTCTTCAGGAATGGAAGGATTGCTATAGGAGCACACAGAATTCACCCGACAGGACAAGCAGAGTTTTAAGTCTTCACCACTGAACAACAGCATGTGCTAAAAGGGACCATGTAAATTAGCACCAAGCCCGTTGCCTTGGGAAATCAAGATTTCTTGATGATCACTACCAGTGTGGAGGCACTAAGTCTACATCAGCAGCCAGCCGCAGGAAAGCCACTCTCCAACCCACTCCATGCAGTTAATGAGATTCGCCGTAATTAGCTCTGTAAGAGATGTGAAACTAATAAATGGAACTAGGCACTGAATCAGTAAATAATTATTTTTATGCTTTCTTCCTTTTGGTTCTCATATTGCTGGAGTAAGCATCGATTTTATGCTTGAAGTGAAATGGCATACATCTGCCTTGGGAAAGCACGGGGCTGTGAGCAAGCAGCCCGACAGCCTGTGCAGGGCAAAGGTGGGTTACGCAGCACCGCAAGGTCTACACCTGAGGAACAGCAAAGCATCTGACACACACTTACAGAAAGCCTCAGAAAAGAGCTCGTGGGTTCAAAGCTCCCTATAATATTTTGCACTTGGCTGGTAAATTTACTGTCCAAATGTGTTAAAGAATGAATCCATCTTACACATTACAGATGCAGTAATTACAGGGCAGGTGAGCTAACCCATCATGCATGTGGAACAAGCAGCCCCTAGAGCTCCTTGGTCAAGGCAGGCATGCACCAGCCTCTCGGAGCTGGTGTGTGGCTGGGGACACAGATGCTGCAGAAATCCCTTTGTGCGGGTGTGTGAACCTGGGGGGCTCCCACAGCTGAGGGGGGAGCGTCTGCCCCTGCAGTGCTGAGATCCGGGGTTTTCGATGGGGGTCACACCGCACGCAAGGGGAGAGCACCCAGCCTCCACTCCAACAGGTACCGTGCCCACAGCATGCAGATGGATTTTTGCATATTTATTGCAACTCCTGTAAACAGCATAAGCTCACTAATAATGGTACAGATCAGCAGTTGCTGCTCCAAGTAAATTAATTAGAAATGGCATTACTGTAATCAGATTAGTTGCCATCCCTATACCTCAGATTGAGACAGATTGTTACCAACCTTGCCAGATTTGCCCGCTCATTTTTCAAACTCCATTAGAAACACACCCTAGGAAGTTTATACAGCAAGAAGGATCTGCGGTGCTAGGTACACGCTGAAGACTAGTAGAAAATGGTTTTAAGACCTTAGCAAGTTCGTCAAGGCCAGTTTATTCAAGGTAATTAATCTGTCGTTTTAAGACATATCTCAAAGATGCTCCCCAGAGGTCTCTGCTCCTTCAGAGCAGGGTCATACACAGCTGAGCTGGTGCTCAGCACAGTGCAGGGGTAGGGCACAAGCAAGCCTCAGGAGCCCAGGGAAGCGAAGCCTTTGCAGGCAGTCACCCCAGAGGGAATGAAACCTTCCAGGGACAGATTCTGTTTTGGTGCTTTCCCTTCCCTGGCTGCACATTGCCACCTCCCCTCTGCTGTGCCAAGGGGAGGCAAACCCCTTCGTCACCAGGGGCAGGTACCATTTCTCTTTAAGAAGTTGCACTACGAGAGTTAATTACCAAAAATTAACAAGTGCCAAATTAACAAGTCTCCTCCCTTGCCTTGCGTATTTCCTCCACAAATCAGCTGACAATACAATGCCTCCTGCAGAGACATCTCTGTATTGCTGGCTCCAAGAACACAAGACTCAGGGATCAGCCTTTCCCCTCCCAAACAATTGCATCAGCTGAAATTAATGATTATACATGTTGGCTTCTCTCACTTGCCTTCTGGGGTTTGAACTTGAAGCTCTCAATTTCTTCTCAACTGTGAGAATCAGGAATTAAGTGAAAGTTTGAAGTCAAGACAAAGATCATTTAACACTACAAATCTGAAAAATGTACCTCAAAAGACCTATGGCTGTAGTTACAACAGTCAATACTCCAAATCTTGAATTGTAATACTCACCATTTCATTTGTGGTAGCAACACAGGTTTGAGCATAGAAATATCTCTATCACTTCAGATTATTGAAGTTCATAATTTATCAGAAAATCAGGTTCCTGGTGGTCATTAGCATTAATTATTTTGAAATGCCCCACCCCTGAGGAGAAGTGAATAAAGATGCTGCAATATACCAAGCAATTCACTGATACAGGATCTGCCTATCAATTAGCCGTCTGCAGCAGAGAGCATTTTAATTAAATAGAACCAAAAACCTCTTTTGAAGTTCTAAGAAAATAGCCAGCAAACAATTGTCGAGGACAGTTCAAATGCATCTGTGCTCTCACTGAATAACATTCATGTGGTATTACACTGTTGTTGATTATGATAAACGAAGCTAGAGATCAAAAGGAACAATAGTCTGTAATCAAGGATATCTGCATAATAGTTTTCCTGAAGGATGTTTGTGCAGGTGAGAAAGGAGTAAAGCATTGTTTCATCAAATGGTAATTTCCCTGTATCTCAAAGACTGAATCCCATTTGCTAGTCAGGGCATAATTCAATTAAAGGGGAGAGTCCTATGAGAGGGAATGAAATCTATCTGTTTGACTGGGATGCTGCAAATCACACCAAGAAAGAAAATGGCATTTGGTCCTGACATTATGATTTATTTCCTACTCAGTATCTTATAATTCCTACAAGATAAGCCAAGACTAGAAATTATCATGTGTACATGGGGGCTGTGTCTGATCCTCTTTATTTTCTCTTCTCAACTGCAGGACTGCACGTTTCAACCTTATCTTTTAAGAGGCCAGTAAAATAAATGGTGATATTTTCCACAGAGGCAAAGCAACTCTTGCTCTGCACCCAAGGCAAGATCAGCTGGTGTAAGCCCACCCCACAGACACAGAGGAGACTACAGGGCTGCTCAGAGCCATGCCAAGGAGATCCTGCCCCAGCACTGCCAACCCCGCACATCCCACTGCTCGGGGCACCTGGGGAGCTCTGCTAGCTTCACCCTGAACTCCTCATGCCTGCCTGTTCCAGCAATCCCTCTGGAAATAGCAACCCTGGGCCAGGCCAGGCTCCTGAGCTTTGGGCTGAGCAGCAACTTCCTGAGGAAGACCTTCCTCCCTAGATGTTGGCAGCTCACCAGCAGCACTGCTGGGTTTGGACATGAGCATCCATCAGTACAGCTTTGACCTTGCTCACAGCTTGCACCCCTTAAAGAGCTGCTCTCAGACAGGGAGACAAACTCCTCTGCTCCTCTTCACTCTTCAGATGTCTCAAACATTTAGCCAGGTCCAGCATGGGACCAGAGGGCCCCACCACCAGGCCCTGATCCCAGGCTGGGCTCTCTTCCCCCAACCCCACTCCCCAAAATCCACACACCCCCTTTTCCCCAAGAGGGTGGATATATACCAAAGGAGCACTTTGCTCAATGAAGATGGATGTCTATAGACAAAGAGTCCCCAATGGGAAATCTCAGATGATTTTTATCTCTGAGCTTGCTGTCAGCACCAGATGTCCTCAGCAACAATGACTTAAGGCTCCCATAGCCTTGAGCTCTGCAGATTTTCCTGGTGTTTGAAGCCTTCTCCAAAGGCAAAATGCCCATGAGGCAGGCCTAGGCTGCTTTGTTCCAGCTCGTGTGGGAGTCAAGCATTACCTCTCCGCATTTGAACCCCCAAAATTCCTATGAGTAACTTGAACAGTTATGGATTGCTAGCAGTAGTCAAGTATGAGACTCCAACCCCGTGTCCAAAATTCAAGCAGTAATTGGGAATGGCCCCGTTTCTGCTCTTGAAGTGGATGACCAGCAAGTTTGCAATTTGGGTTTACAGCAGAGACCCCATTTTTGCCACAGTTCATAAATCCACTGATAACTGAGTATGCCATACTCTCATCAACCCTCCTGCTCCTAAACCCATACAGGTGGAAACCAAACAAAAAGAGTGAACATAGCCAACCTAACCTCCATTAAAACATAAGTTCAAGTGAGTATTTGCCAACTCAGAGTAAGGCAAGTTTCCTACAGCTGTGGCAGGACCGTGTCTATTTGAGAACTGGGCCCAGCAGCAGAACTGGAGCTCACTGAGCTCTCTGAGGCTGAAGAATAAGATCAGCAGTAGAACTCCAACACAAGCTGCCACTGACTCAAGGCCACCATCAACTATTGAGGTTCAAAGGGACACAGTGTCCTCCTCAGAATTTCCAGAACAGCACTTGTCTCAGATTGGGCTCAGGTAAGAAATTAAAGCCCCCAATTAATGACTTTGCACACACTATGGATTTGTAAAGCAGCATGCCCTGGGAGGCTGGCTAGCTGGGGACATGCCCTCAGCCTTGCAGAGACCTGCACAGCAGAAGCAGGAGGAAAGGAGGCACGTGGGGTGCCAGCCACCCCATCCCAGTGTCCAACACAGCACCCAGTGGATCCTGGAACCTGGCACAGCGCTCTGATGTGCCGGGGGCTGCACAGAGACAGCACCTCTATAAACCTGCAGCAAATGTCCATTCCAGCTAAAAAAAAGAGAAAAGGAAAAGCGTACCTCCCAGGCTTCCCTGCCCCTCCTCCAGCACAGCCTGCCAGCCCCCGCAGGGCTCCCCAGGATGCCCAGCACAGGAAAATCCTCAGCAGCTAGGAAATCACAAGATAAGGCTGTCAGTCATCCTCACGGGATAAAACCCAGGCTCAGGAGCCCTGCCTCGGTGAAGCACCATTGTCTGCCAGCCCAGGGATGCTGCCCGCACCGGCCGGCCACACTCAGCCCACGTAGCCTGCCCGCATTTTTTTCTCCTCCCTCGGCACCAGCCTTTAAGAGAACCTCAGCTCATCTCCTTGGCCACCAGCAAGAATGCCCGGGAGGGGGGATGTGTTTTGATGCCTTTGCCCTCCTCGGTAAGGATGTCAGGCCCCCCTAGTCTGCTAACAATTTGTGAATTCATTAGTCTGGCTAATGTAGCTCATTTCTTTTGCTGTTTATTTCACAGCCGCCTTTTTCATGGCAGTGGGGAGAAGCCATGCACAGTATTCCCAGCAACACTTGGTTACCTTCAGAGAGATTTTTAGTTAATTGACCCTCCTCCTCCTCCCAATTTGCTTTAAGGATCTTAAAATCTCCCCTTTCTCGCCATCAGGGGAGCATCTTTTCCTCTCCAGGCCCTTGCTTACACTCCAAATTCCCAAGCACAGGTAAACAGACATTTATTCCAGCCTGTCAGCAGGCAAGAAAAGCTAATTAAAATATCTGTAGCACTGCTGTATGGTATTGCAATTCTCTGCAATTGGATCAGAAAGCCATTTGGCCAAAAGTAAGTTATATTTGAATTTATAATATTTTTATTTTATGCAGTTCCCTTTACTGTTACTCCCCATAACATCTCTAATTATCATAAAAATGTCACCGCTCCACATAAGTCTTTTCTCATTGCCGCAGACTTTCCTGAGGAGTTGTGTGCCCATACAAACTGCCTGATTTGCAAAGCCCTCTTGTTGAAGCCTGTTTTCTCCTAAGTGCACCAAGACATTTATTAAATGATGCTTCCAGCTCTGCTTGGTGTGAGCAGACAGGCTAGGGACGCTGCAGCAGAGGAAAAGCCAGCTCAATATGAATCGGAATAAAAGATAATTTTGAAAAAATCATGTCGTGCTTCACATTTCACCCCTACACTGTTACCTGCCCGCATTGTTTCCGTCAGTTGCTGCGTAAAGGAGCACTTCCAGGAGGTCAGCGGCAATGAACTATCAACTTGCATTTTGCATGGTACTCCGGGAGATGCAGGCGTACCAAGTTACTTGAAGTTTTACTCCTGAACCGAAAGTTAATCTAAATTCGAGAACAAAAGTATTCCTATTTGTCCTTGCACGTCAAGGATTACGACTACTGAAAGTGTTTTCTATTATCGGCTTGTCACTTTCTCAGCTTCTTAATCTCCTTCTCCCTGCTGCTCACTACCTCCCTCTCGCCGGCTCTCCCACCGCCCCAGGGATGCTCAGCCTGGCCAGCTGGCTCCCAGGCGAGCCTCCGCAGGGCAGCCGGTGGTCCATTCAGCTCCCTAACGAGATCATTACTGCGGGCCGAACACCAGCCTGACCCCACCACCCTGCGGAAAATGAGGCAGGACCAGCACAAGGCCTTCACACGCCACCGGGGACCACCTGGCCAGTCACTGGGACCCCCCGGATGAGGCATGGCTGAGGCACCCGCAGCAGCCCCCACCCAGCAGCCAGGGCCCTTTCCCCAGGAGCAGCCCTGCCCCTGGGGGGCACACAGGAGGAGCCACCCATGGAGCTGGAAGAAAACCCGGTGTTTCTCTTTGGAAACAGCCAACACCCTGCTCACCCCACCCGGGAGAAACCCCGTCCTCCGAAATGCCATCCTGCTCCCAGGCGCCTCACCTCCTTGCTCCACATCCAGAGGTGGGGCCTCTTCCTTCTTAATCATCAGGCTTAAATCCTGCTGGAGAAGCAACACCCACCAAAAATAATTCAAAAACCTAAACCCTTTTACTAACAGATTTTTCACAAACATGGACATCTAGCAACACAAGCAAATGCAAGTGCTGCAGATCAAACACATGTTGTTTCAGCCATCTCGTTCTGATCTCCAAACACCTTTCGATAATTAAGGTTTCCCTTTTCACAGAATTTGTAACATTCATCTGCTGACTGAACAAGGCAAAACATGTGAACAGCCATTTTTAAGACACAGCGAGTGTTTCGGGAACTTGGCCACCAATGTCACACACACTAATGGCTGGTGACAACCAAGTGCTGTCACATCAGTCAGCACTGCAGCAAACGAGCATTATTTGCCCATCAGCCCCTGAAAACCATTGCCATGACCCGGGAAAGAGACAGGGGACATTTAACACATGACTTGGATGAAGTCACCATCGAGCATCGTTATCTGAGTGAAAGAAAAACAGTTCGGTTTTTCAACCTTCAGCAGAGGAATTCAGTGTTATCCCCTGGCTGACAGAAGGAAATCTTAATGCAGCTATTATCCGAGAGCAAACTGATTTTGTAGTTTGCAAAATTAATAGTATTTAGCCTGCTAGTTTCCGTAGTAACCAGCCCAGCCATCCATCCCTGCCTGCGACAAGGTCTCTTAAGCATTTCACATAGTACTTATCCATTTTCTTGCTCTCACCTCGCTCTCACCTTTACTTTCAGCACAGAATGCAACACAATCCACTGCCACTAAAGACTAGGCTGAGAGTCAGATTAAAATTATCCCTGTTTGCCCTGACCTCTTTTCTCTGCAGGTGAGAGTGTCCCCATTCAGCAGCTAAATGAAGCAGAAATGATGGAGTGTTTGTTTTCCCTGACTTTTCCTCAGCTTGCCAGTAAATTTACAGCCACGAATATGAAGTGTTAATTTAATGTTCCCACTGAGCATCTCATTGTCAACAAAGGCTTCAAACCATAAGAGAGGAAAAGGTTAGCTCATGCAGAAAATGACCCTTATGGTTTGATTATCTTCTGGTCCAGACTAGCAGCAAGCAAAAAGCTAAGGGCTTTGACTTCCAGCTTAATGCATTTGATGGCAATAAACGGAACCTCTCTACCTCTGCGCAAAGAATCACCTGTAATGCTCACTTATTTGTCTGTGCAGGCAATCTCCGCAAAACCAAAAGGGAAGCAGGCCTCTCTTCTCGCTCCCACAACTAATTTGACAGAACCAAAAAGTTAAACCCTTCATTATCCCAAACTCAAATGGAAGGGGCTTGCTCGCTGGAGATTACAACAGAACATTAATGGTGGCATGAACCATGAAATTGCTTTCTTCACCTGGTGCTTCAAAAATTTAAGGCCTTGGCTCTGGCAACACACAAAAAAGTTCTTCTAGGAAGAAGTCATGGAAGGAAGAAAAAATTAAGGTTTAAATAATCAAAAGACTTTTTGTGGCAGAATTATACATGCAGAAGGCTTTATTCCCAGCACATTTAGTTCCTTTATCTGGTAAAAGGAGCTTAATACTTGCTGTAGGTAATGTTTACAGAACTAATTGACAGACCAACCAGAGCATGAGCAAGAGAGCCACAATATGCTTTTTACTAAAACTAACCCTGTTTAGTATCTTTAGAAAAAAATGAAAGCCTGATGGTGCTGTGGAATAGTTTATGAAAATTAAGAAAAAAGACTCAAATATCAGAATTTTTTTTGACAGTTAAAACTAAGCTTGGAAGCAAGATGGAGGTAATACATGCTTACACATACAGAGTTGGACTATTCAATGAGAAGACAAGTCAATTCAGCAATTTTTTTTGTACCCTTGCAAAACCCACTAAATTGGCAATTTCACAGTCTGCTTGCATTCATTCTCAGTACAACCACACTGGTGTTTTTCAAAACAATTAATAAGAATTACTCTAGTATCTCAAAGCCATCCGTCACATTAAATTAACTGGTCATTTACTTATGAACCCGTGCGTTCTCCATTACCAGGAGAAACACTCCCTGACACCTCCTGCCAAGGCAGAGGCAAGGTGCTGTGAACATGCATGCTGCAACACCTCCCAGCTATGCCACGGGACTTTGGGTGTCTGACACACCAGGCACTTTAATGCATTTTAACATGTCCAGCAAGGCATCGCAGTTGACTGAACCAGAAAAGCCTGAAAGCACATCGGAGCATACAGTAACCAAACTGTCTGCTTTTTGTTCTCCCTGATCACACAGCACTCCCATTCATCCAACAAATAAACCCCCTCCTGTTAACATTAGGTATGGGCCTGAGCCAGAACACCAAGATGTTACAGGATCTACATGCAAAACCAGGACCCAAATGGGATCCAGGCAAACCCTCCAGGCCTGAGCCTGACAGGCTTGAAAATCCAGATGATGCACTGCCACAGTCTGCTTTCTGAAATTAAGTTCCTATTTTAAAAAAAAAAAAAACAACAACTTTGCAACATTTGTGTTTCTACAACTAAGCAAAAACCTCTATTAGTAGCCAAAATGTAAAAAATAAACATCCCAACCCCACCCAGGAACTATTAACTTAAAAAAATCCACAAAAATGTTTTTCTATGAGCACAGAACACATGTACATTTTGAAAGCCCTATGCTCAGACGTGACCTAATTTGTGGTAAAACCTTTTAAATTGCTGTCATTTTGATTTCCTTACCCTACTTGTATTCAAATATGTAAGTAGAAGAAAATTTCACAAAACATCAAAGCAATGTTTCCAGCCCATCTCTTACCTGTACCAAGGCAGACAGGTATTTCAGAGGTCAGAGCTGAAGCACGGGGGTTTCAAAAAGGACCTAAATGAATTTCTGTAACTCATCTGACAGTTCGGCTATTGGGAAGCAGCCCTTCATGTCCCATATGAAGATCATTGAAATCACTGTCCCAGGAAAGCCAAGCTGCTTCGATACAGGTGAAGCTGATGGTCTCATAGGGACATAAAAACATTCACAACCAGTGGAAATTGAATTCAAAGAGTCCCTTTAAATTGTATTTCCTTCAGTAATAAACAGACACAGAATTAGGCATATTGGATGTGTCCCCTTTTTTAAAGTGCCTGCAAGAAACATAGGCATGTTTGAAGAGAGACAGTTGCTTTTAGTCAAAAATGTATTATTATTCAGTGCGCACCGAGATGTGTTTAGAAACACCATGCTAGAATTCACTAACATTATATACAAACCCACCCTGCCTTTGGTAACCATTTGCCGGTCACATTGTCAGTTAACAGGAGTCATTTTGAAAGCAGCAATTCACACTCTACAGTCCTTTCTTAACACAATTTTCAGCCTGCAATTTAGATGATAGGAAAATTACAACCCTGCTGCACTATATTATGTGATATAAATGTTATTGCAATTAAGTCAATGAGGAAAAATCCCAGAAAACAAAGATGTTTAGTTCACACTTTCTCCTTATTCTTTCCCCAAAACTCAAGCAATTGTCAAAGGGTAGAAAAGAAGAAGAAGTGTTTCCATTAGTAGAAGGTGCCTACAAGGCAATACCTCCATGTCTACAGCAGGAAAATGGTATATATACATCAGAAGTAGAGGCATATAGCAGCTAAACCGCACTTTCAGTTTTGGCTCACTTGTTTCTTCCCACCCACCAGTCACAGATAAATAGGACGCATGTTCTTGTTAGTGTCCTCCACATTAAAGTCAATCAACTATTTTTAACCATTCCTGGCCAACATGCTGCCTGTCACCAGTCACTGGGTGAATCTTGCAAGGAAAAAGATGCCTGCAAATTATTTTACTCCTTTTAAAGTCATAAAAGTATTGTCCATACATGTATCATAACAGCCAGGTTAAAAGTCTAATATATACTAAACTATATATGGGGACAATTTAATTGCCATAGCAGCTCAGACAAGTGACCTGGATCGCACTGAGAGCACACAAGAACGGACAGGTTTTGGACTGAAAATGCTTCTCTGAAGAAGCCACAAGTTCGTGCTGAAATATGGATGTCTAATTAGCCCCAGAAGGCTGAAACATCCCAACTGGCATCAGGAGCCAGTGGCCATGGGAATCGAGAAAAATCAACATTTTCTTCCAGGCTCCAGCTATTCAGACAAGGCACGAGGGACACAAGGACATTAGGCTCAGAGCTTCGCAAAACCCCAGCTAAAACGAATAGAGATCTCACTGAAACATTCTTATTGATAAGAGTGCTAAGGAAAAAAATGAACATATCCCAGACAGATTTCCTCCCCCAGACCATTACCACGATGTGACAACTAGAAATAAGACCTATGTGGTCCCATGGGTGGATACAGCCCCCCAGCTTCACATGTAACCTATGGGCAGCACTGCTGGTTTAAACACGGTCAGGAAAAAAGCTTGTTTGTGACACCAGGTTTGCTTTGCAAACACCTTGCACCTTTTCTTTAACGATCTCAGGTGGGTGTCAAGCAAATGTTTAGTTACAGAAGTGTCAGCCATATTAAACTACTTTTATTTCACTGTTTCTGAAGGGGAAAAAATAGAAAAAAGAAAAAAAAAAAGAGTCCTAGCATTCATCATTTACTCCAAGGTGCTGTAACCAGGTGGAAACTTGTCTTTTATATGCTGAACTGTGTCCGTGAAAACACATTATCTTTAAGTGGGCACTGGAGGAACCACACACAACATTGACTTCTTCATGCCATCACTAAGACTGGATACTTCAATCATTTGAAGATTTAAGTGGAGATTAGCAGATACCTCACCCACATCCTTCTCTGCCAATTCAGTATGTTTTGGACATGCTCTGCAGCAGCAGCAAAGCTCCTTACAAAGGCAAAGCCACAAAAGCAGCCCTGAACTCTGTTTTTATAGTTTTGTCCTATTAAATAAGAGCAAGGACAGGCAGTTGCTTGTGCCCTTCATGAAACCAGAGCAGCTGCTCAGAGGTTCCCAGTGGACCAAAGAAACATCACCAGTTGGAGATACCCCAGGAAGGCTGGGTTTGCCTGTTGGAGAGAACAGGCCATCTGATGAGGGTTTACCCTGGGTGCACTCCTGGAAATGCAGCAATATCATCTGAGCTTTCTAGGAAACAGAACATGACCTATGCAGGTCAGCATATGCTGTCTGTATCCACACCATCATGCAGAGGCCAGCTAGTGAGTTGCCAAGGTAGGATTTTTTCCCCTTTGTCGTCCCAAGTCCATGCTAAGACTTTTGCAGAAGCTGGTTCTCAGCCCAGCACCCACCTGTCCTGCACTCCAACATGCTATAGACCACCTCACACTTGTGCTTAAATTAATTTCTTATCATATACCTCAGAACATTTTGCAGAACAAGGTGTCTGTCATAACCCCCATCCTGGACAAAATCAGAGGTCCAGAGAGGTCAGACAGTTGCGGAAACCATTGGCCACAGATCATTTTGGGTGACAGGCAGGAGACCCTGTGGAAGGTCTCCACAGCTCCAGTCATTCAGGAGATGGAGAAAGCAGAAGCTGGAAGGGAAGCCTGGGTGCTTACCACACATGCCAGTCAAGAGCAGGGTGTACTGCTCACACCCTCGTGCCTGGATGCTCCCCAGCCCTTTGAAAGCCATTTTTCTTCTGCACGTGCCCAGGCAGTGAAGGCGATCCAGCAGGTTACACAGGAGCCGCCAGTGCTGCCTGGGCACGCCGTGCTGCAGCCACACATCCCTAATGGCTCTCTCGGATGTGCTGCCACGTTCGGCTGATTAGTTGTGGGTGATGCGAAATGTCAAACTATTAGCCTTGACAACTACTGCCAGGGTTACTATCGGCTGAAAATATCTTTTTAATAATGTAACTGTTTGTAAGTGGAAAAGGTGATGCTTAAAATACAAAGCGGTAATAAGTATGAATTACTGAAACAAAACAAAAAAAGCCTTTTGTTTTCAGTCAGCCTTTCCGTGGCATGTCCTGCCTGGTTCTTGAAGGGATCATGTCCTTGCAAGGCAATTTGCAATATCATAATTAAGACAGCAGAACCATTAAAGAGAATAAAAAGCCTCCTACTAGAGTGTCCCCCCATCACACCTCTAATGCACAGGTACCTGCACACCAGTCCTGCTACGGGTCTGTAACCTCTACTTGTACAAACACTCCCATCCCCATCCAGGGGAGGGAATACCTGCAAGGAAAATAACTCCTCCCACAGAGGGAAAGGGGGACAGGGCCCTTCAGAGCACCTGCAGCCAGCACAGCACTGAAAGAAATGCCCACCCTGATTCAGGCCAGGACAAAAGCAATCAGCTCTTCCTCAGATGCATTTTGTCCAAGTGGTTTCTTCTGGAACACGGCTATCTGCTAAGATGTATATGCTTCCCCTCACTATTAGCAATTCTGGAACAGACAATTTGAAAATATTCCCAGCCAAAAAGAAACCCAAATGATGCTGCATTTAACTACTGTTATGCTTGACATTTCTTATGATTTCTTGGAAAAAACATTAATTTGAAACATTTTTATACTTCATGCCAGTGCCACAGCAGGGAATAATCGCCACATTTCAAGCTCAGAGCAAGACTCAGATACAGGAAAAAATTAAACAAGGATAAGAGCAAGAAACTGTTAATGATCAAAAATATTTTACTGCAGGTTCAACAACAAAGTCTGGAGGAGATAAGTCTGTGTGTGTACTAACATTATATAAAAAAGTGATTATTCAGCCATTCATGGGAACAGAGCTATTGATTCAAGTAACAAAGGACACTATATAAACTGCAGTGTTTTTGCTCTTTTTAGCCTGGGAAAATTGATTTTCTTAAACTTTCCCTTGAACCTGCAGTAGGGTTTAATCTGAACCTAAAGGAGCCTTCTAAGAACTCCCATAAATTAAAAATATATCTCTTCATTTTGCACATTTTGGTTCCTGCTGGTATAGCAGAAACCCAAGAAACATTGGAGAAAGATGTGGGAGGAAGTGATAATTGCATTTTGTTACAGTGTTACCAGTACGTGTTTGTTTACATACATTAAAAATAACACGTAAATATTGAATGTAAGTGAAGCAAAACATAAGACAGCTTAATATTACTGCAAGACTTAGACTGAAATTAAGCAGGAAAAGAGAAAGATAAAAGCTGTAAGAGTACAGTAGATAAGAGGCTCATCACAAGTGATCTGTGAGCAAACAGGAGATGCAGAACTGCCAGTGTCCTGGTTTCAGCTGAGTTAGAGTTACTTTTCTTCCTAGTAGCTAGCATAGTGCTGTGTTTTGGATTTAGCATGAGAAGAATGCTGATAACACACTGATGTTTTAGTTGTTGCTAAGTAATGCTTAGACTAGTCAAGGACTTTCTTTTTCAGCTTCCCATGCTCTGCCAGGTGCACAAGAAGTTGGGAGGGGGCACAGCCCAAGATAGTTGATCCAAATCGACCAAAGGGCTATTCCATACCATATGACATCATGCTCAGTATATAAACCGAGGGGAGTTAGCCGGGGGGCAGCGATCGCTGCTCGGGGACTGGCTGGGTGTCGGTCGGTGGGTGGTGAGCGGTTGCATCACTTGTTTTCTTTTCCCTGGGTTTTGTTTGTCTCTCTCGTTCTCCTTTTCATTACAATTATTATTATTATCATTATTATTATTACTATTATTATTATTTTATTTCAATTATTAAACTGTTCTTATCTCAACCCGTGGGTTTTCTTACTCTTGCCCTTCCGATTCTCTCCCCCATCCCACCGGGGAGGGGGAGGGTGAGCGAGCAGCTGCGTGGTGCTTAGTTGCTGAGTGGGGCTAAACCACAACAGCCAGCAAGCCATCTTTTTGTCCTCTGGGCACGTTTTGCTCTGCAGACCAGGCAGGGAGGCAAAGATGCCCACAACAGCCAACACCAACCCCTTTTTACTTTCTTGTTGTGCTACAAATAGGTTGCAGATGGGAGCAGCACCCAGAGTAGAGGTGTTGCACCAAGCAGCGGTCCCACTGGAGGAGCAACAGGCAACAGCAGAAACTGGATATAGGCTTGAGGCTACCCTGGGTCTCTGATCCCACCCAGCTCTGAAGCCAGTCCCCAGGGGTCTCCATCTGCCCCCACAGTGTGATCCCCTGGGCCTGAGCAGGGTGTCAGGCAGGGACTTGCACCCAGCCAGCAGGAAGCCCCAGGTGAGAGGCAGGGGTTAAATGGGAACATCTAGGGTGGCAAATACCATTTGCTGTAGCAGTCATTAATACCAAGTCTCAGCCAGAGCACTTAACAAGGCTGAGTCTTGGTAAACATGCAGGTTAAATATTTGAAGAGCACATGGAGGGGGCCTTTGGTTAAAGCACCCATACATCATCACTCCAGTGACAGCCAACCTGACCAGGGTGTTCAAGACTTGTGCCATTCCAGCCCAAGGCTTTCAAGGGACCAATCACCTTTGGACCACAACCAGCAGTCTCTGTTTTTGCAAGTTATAGTATGAACAAGGTCCTCATCAGCATGCCCTGTTGGGAGTTGAGTGGCAGACTAACCTTGCCCTGAGCCTGCCAGTGCCCTGATTCACCAACCGCATCCTTAGCTCCAGGCATACGCCACATCCCAGTGACACCGGTATCTGTGCCTTGCTAGTCAGAGACCAAGCACTCAGCACCCGCTAGAACTGAGCCCACTGGGGCAAGAGAAGCTAAACACAGTGGTGCTAGCTCTGAAGCCCTTCTCTCCCCAGCTCTCCTTCACTTGGTTTTCCCCTCCAGGGCACCGCTACACAGGAGGTGCCACACAGGGCCAGGATGGGATGCCCATTGTCTGCATTGATCAGCAGCTCCCCTGCTTGCCTGTCCCTGCAGCGCTGGGTCCCATGAAGGTGCTGAGCACCCTGCACGTCCCACTTGGCACCCACGGCTGACACGGCCGCATGTTCACACGTGGTGTGCTGGGGCTGTTTACAGCTCCCGCACACCACCTCCTTTGTGGACCCGCTGAAAAACCCCAGTGTGCAGTACACCACTGTACATTTACATTGTTGTTTTTCCCCTCAGTAAGGCAGTAAATGACCTTTTATTCAAACAACAATTCCTAAAACAAAACCAAAAACCACCACCATCAGAAGATCTGTGAGCAGAGAGGGATGATTTGTTATTTAAGTAGCAGCCAGCCCTGTGTGCTATGCAAACAAAACCCACGCTCTGTGTTCTCACAAGCCTCCTGCTGACTTTGCAACTAATTTTGTTAGCAAGGAGAACACACTGCGCTGACATCAATGCATCAATGAGACCAGAGACATTTGTTCATAACTTTGTAACAAACATTGATCAATCGATTTTTGCCCATGTGGGGAGGGAAAAGCCCACAAACAAAACAAAACACATACGGGGAGATTTTTTTTAATGGCACAAAGGGCAATTAGGCACCCAACCTCCCAGTAAAATTAGGTTCCTTACGGTCCTCTGTGCTTCTAAAAGTCTTCCCCTTATGCTCAATGGAAACAAAATCTACTATCAAGCCTCCAAAGGAGGAAAAAAATCAGCTGCATCCAAGAGAATGGTTAGTGGGCCTGCAAAGAGCATTTCTGAAAGCACCAGAACAAGAGAGACAGGTAAAGGCTCCTTGCAAAGTGAAGGAAGCCCTATCCCACATGAACTGTCTTTTGTACCCTGTATTATATTAGTAGAAATGTCAAAAGAGAAAAAACACTAATTAGCTATCAAAAATAATTAAGTGTTCTGTAAATAGTGGAACATATGTGTATTTACTCAGATAAGTCTCCCTAATGCTAATGCCCATTCCCTTAGCTGTTAGCACTACAGCAATATTGTCAGGCCACATCTGAGATCTTGCAAGGCATAATATGGACTACTCACGGGAGGCAGATCACACCCCAAAGGAACTGAATTCTAAGTGCACAAGGAAAAAAGGCAGAAGGTAAACAGAAAGGATTTGGTCGAGGTGAATTGTGCAAGAGCAAAACCAAGGAAAAGCACCCAAGTCCGTAGTTCGAAGTCCAACATTCCACATTCAGAGGCTCAGGTTGCTCAAATCCAATCCACTGTGTACCAGCCCAGCAGGACGAGCTGCAGAAGTGAAGCTGTGCCACTCTTCAGATGCTTCCAGAACAGAGATGCTCATTTATAAAGCTCACAAATTAATTGCCAGAACCAGCCACCAAGGGACAACTTCACACCACCTTTGAAAGCCTCTTTTGGAAGCATAGTCCAGAGGTGTCACCGAGGGTCAGTGACAGCGAAGCTTCTCACCCTCAGTTTGTTTTCTATAAAGTAATATATGTATGCATTTCAGATGAGAAATATCAATGCCAGTGTTGGAATTTCTAGCTGCAAGCTGTGGAGATAGTGGCTACTAACAGCATACTCACTGCTGCATCCGGACTCATGGGCACGATTTTCTCCAGAGAACTTCCCTTGAAGACCCCCTCATCTCTCCAGCCTTGTAAAAAAAGATAGGAAAGTTGCAAATCAAGTTACAGAGCCAGAGCCTTACAACTAGTTCTTTCCAAGACTTTGTAAAATAGAGAAACCTGGTACGTGGCTCCTTCCTAGCTAGCTGACTGCACTACAGAGAAATGCTACGTATTAGTCCAACACATACACACAAAATGCGGTCTGTGGAAGCTAACAAATGCAAACTTCAGTGGAAGGAATAATTACACAGTTAATTTGACAGAGGGCATAGAAACAGCTCAACTGAATATGGGGAAAAGTGTATTTTTATTCAGAGAGAACTGACCCATATTCCTCTTTTGGGCTGTGGAACCAATCTACTATTTTTAAATGTATTTACTTAACATACAGCTAGATGGCAGAACAGCACAGAGGAAATACCTGAGCCCCCTCAGCTAGCTGAGGCAGGACAGATTATCCCACAGCAAGATTCACAGTGGCACAGCTGATTCAACCTCCATTACTTGTGATGCAAACATGCCCTTAGGTGTGTGAAAAGTTGCTCATCTGAGCAGCCTGGTATTTCTGCGGACTCCCAGCCACTAACATTATGGTTCTGTTCAAAGGGAGCTACAGGACACATTTTAATCACAGGTCTAAGCAAAATTTTATCTTGGCATATTTCACCCAAGCTCCAGCCTTCAGCTTGTACCAGCAATGTTAGATTTAATTTCCATGCCCAGAACTGCTGCCTGACCCCAGGTAGCTCCTGGGATCCTGCTTGCCCTTTGCCTAATGAGTTCATCAACACTTTGGAGACAGATTCCTCATACCACATGCCTGCACAGCACCTTGCACTGCAATGTAGTTGTCCTGACAGCTTTAGATGCAAGGATGCTGCAAATAAACAAAACCACCTTTAAAGTGAACTCAATATGAGGTATGTTGACCCCTTCAGTAAGAACACAGCTGTCAAGCAGCACAGCTCAAACACAGTATGACCCAGCAAAAGCACTCCCTGTACAGAAGAGGCTAAGACTGCCAGAAATAGCTCCAAGGAAGATGGCATTTTGACTTAAGAGTTATACAACACCAGCCAAATGGAGAAGGGATGAAGCACATCTTCCGAAGTTTACTCTTGCAGCCTAACTAATAGTTCACAACAATATTTACTTGGCAAGTATTTGTGACCTTATTTTTCCTTTGGAAAGAGTGTGCTCTGAGGTTGCACTGAAACAGACGATCACCTGCTCATTAGTTGGCTCCCTGAGCAGGGAAATGCCACAGGGACCGATGTCAGCACTATCTAGCAGCTCCCCACGCACAGCAAACCGCCCGGAGAAGGTGCTCTGCCTGGGCTGGGTCCCTCCTGCAGCCAGGTGACATTTAGCTGGTCTCTGTAATCCCCAGAGCTAGTGAGCATCTCACTGTCAATCACCTACACTGCATCTCTGGGGGCCTGCAAGAGCCAAGATCACAGCAGCCATCCCCTCTGCAGTCACTAACCATCTCCCTCCCCTCTCCCTCAGCTGCCTATTTCCACAAAAATAGCAGAGTTCCTTCACTTTGAGCCCAGCTCTGTTGCCAACTTTGCCTGGAACTGGCTGGGAGGAGGACAAGGGAGGTGGGCACTGGCTGCAGGCATAGCAGGATTTTAAAGTCCTCCTTGATAAAATGAGTTCTCCTAGCAGTTTTGAGCATTTAAATGGTTATAAATATTTACAATTTTTACTTATAAGAATCAGCATAGCTGAAAAATATCTGGAGGGAGCTGACAAGAGAAAACATGAATGTTTCATAGATTAACTAGACAAGTACTTGCATCCCGTCTTGATTACAGCATCAGGTGCTCAGCCCCAGTACACCAGCATATCCACAGGACTGACACTAGGGCTATTCTGGTTTGCACAGGCTGAGGATCCAGTCAGTGAAGCACTAAGCTGTATCATTCACCACAAAATGAGGGTCTTTGGGAGCCCTATATATGCATTTACTCCAGAGCTGCTCGCTTCAGACAGAGGCAGGACAGTTCATGCAGTCATCTGGCCCCCACCCAGCCTGGCTGCTTTAGCAGGAGTACAATATGTATTCTCCCCTTATGCTATTTACTCACAGCTACAGATGTTGACATAACAAAGAGCTAAAGACAGACGGACAGAAGGGGAATAGTGTTGCAGCGCAGACACTAAGGGCTCTATTCTTCAGAAAAGAGCCTCTGACTTCCCCACCCAGCCCTGCAATTCATTTGAAAATCATCTGGGCTGGTGAAGCTTGCTTTCCTCTCCTGCAGGACACAGATGAATGGAAGCGAACATCATCTTTGCTGTTTGTTTCTGTGCTGAACTGAGCCCTTATAAATCCACAGAAAAAGCAATTGTTTCAAATCAAGTGGCTAAAGCTCGTGGATGTATTGGGCAGTGTGCAACTTTGTCTCCTGTTGACCTGCCCCTACCAAGGAGCTGTGCTGGGAAGAGCATAGCTTTTTACCAATATTATCTTTAGAGAGCCAGATTTAAAGGGCTGACCTTTTCCCACAGGAAAAAAAATTAAATGCTTTCTGGGGGACAGCACCTTGCATTTTCAAAGCTTTGCAACTACACATAAAAAAGCCCAAACAGCAAAAGAATACAAGCATTTTGAAAAACATGACCAGAAAAGCTGGGAAAGATATGAAGAGGGGCTAGCCTGGGGCTCAGCAAGATGGGTTTCAGTGGCCTGTTCTGCTGTCGGGCTGCCCAGCACAGCAGCAGCATGCTCTGGTCCCAGTCACTGCATCCTCCCTCGCACTGCCGGGAGATTGCTGCAGCAGGGTGGATGCTGGGGTTTAGGACTCAAGAACCCAGCGCTGCTTTGTGAGCATTTCCCAGGGGATTTGGAGCAGCTTTTTGGAATAGGCTAGTGGTATTTTAGCTGCAAGTTCCCAACATAATGGAGTGGAAACACCCACAGAAGGTGGCCAGTGCTGGATGGCCAAAGAAATGTCATCAAGGCTTTGTAAAAAATCATGTTTCAGTGCTGCACTGCAGTGCTTGGTCTGGTTCTCCACATGGCCAAGATGTACTGCTATGTCTTTAAAGCTCTGCTTGTCTCGTGCTATTAATGATGTAGGCAGCGACACTGACATTAAGTCCATTTAGGAAAGCCCCAGATCCACACCAAGCCCCACCAGGTTGTTCAGGGAACCTATGAACTCGTGCACAGTCTCTTTGCGTACAGCCAGCTGACCTTTTGGAAGCCTTGCTCCGCCAACCAGCTCTCCCCCAAGCACCATATAAGACAGAAAAGGGATTCTGCTTTTTAAACAGTTGCTTTTTTTAAGCTTCTCCTGCAAACTAAAGTTCAGATCCCTCACAACTGGTGGGAAAAGATATTATTGCCTGGAACCATGCCCAGAAAAACTCAAAACTGAGCTTCCTTCTGACTCGGCTCAATTGCCGGCTCCCATCACTCAGAGTGATGCCACCTGGTGCTTACAGGCAGTAAAACCAGCCACTTCCCCAGCAGCCTCAGGGCTTCTCCTGGGCAGAGTTTGGAAGATATTCAGGGGGGAATAAGCAGCCCCCAGCTTAGCAAACACACGATAATTCACAGCATTCGTCCTGCCAGAAGATTAACGTTCCCCTTGCACCGCACTGACTCACAACCCATCAACATGTCTTAACACTTTAGGTTGGGCTTCAAGGAGAATGTGGGTAATAGTTGAACTCTTAATTTTGCTAATGTCTCCACTGGATCAGGATTTGCAGGTTTTGGGACTGCAGACATCCCCACTGCTGAAGAGCTGTCCTGACACAGCACGCAGCACCAGAGCAACCTCCCATCCCAGAGCCACATGCTGCTGGTCCTGAAGGGGCTGTAAAGAATCTTTTTGAAGAGCAAATAAATGAGTTGACTTCATAAAAAAAAAAAAGCAGGGAACCAAGTATGCTCCTTCCCTCAGAGAAAGGGACTGAGTATGAAATAGGCCCGCTTTGCAAGAATTAACAACAGTGGTTTTGTGGATAGTATTTCCCTAAAAAGACATCTTTCCTATCAGTTAGGTGATCAGTGGCCTTTCATATCAATTTCCTGCAGTTCATGTCTATGCTTCAGCAAGCCAAAGCTGGGTAAGTTTTGCTCTATTTCTCACCAGCAATCATGCACCAGGAGACAAAAGTCTGACTCTTCTCCACTGATGGATGCTTAAGGGGAAGTCATGTTTCCTAAAACCAGCCACAGCCTTGTGTTTCCCCACCCCTCCCCAGACCCTGAAGGCAGGCACCTTGCAGACAGCTTCCAGCCTGGGCACTACTTTGGGAGCAGGACAGGGAATTCTCCTTCCCATGCCAAACACTCTGACTGCCCCTCTGACCTGTTGCTGCCCTTGAACCCTGCCTATTTTTAGCCCACCCTGGCACATCAGAGGTCCCAGCCCCAGAGCTCCAGAACAGCAGACGTGGCTAACGCAGGGGATGGCCAGTGGCCAGCAGACCCAGTGCAAGGGAGTAGTGCAAGGACGACTGCCTGCAGGCGAGCTACTCCAACCACACCATCCCACCAAGATCCCACAACATCACACATCTCTTCCCTGCTGCCAAGCAGTGCCAAAGTCACAGCTGGGCACACACTGCTCCTGCAGTGCCAGGATAACCCACAAAATTGCTTTTGAGCTGCATTCCCTTGCATTTAGCCAGTTTTGCCCTCCCCAAGGCAATACAACAGACAAACTCAACACTCTTTAGGAGGAAACACCATTCAAGATTGTTTCCCAGCATTGCTGAGGATAATCCAGATCTGCAAACTAATTTACACAGTATCAACCTAGTTTGCCTCAATCATCAGTACACTATTCCTTAAACACACAGTCTATCAGTAGGTCCTACTGCACCCAAGTGTCCTTCCTTTGCCATGGGTTCCAGTCTGGAACCATGCCCCACCAAAAGCAAGGGAAGGTGGAGGGGTCAGTGGGTCAAAAGCTGCAATGCTGTTTCCACATCCAACACCCAGACAGAGCACCAGTGATGCTAGAAGTACATAAACAGGCTGTGTTGGAACAGATCTCCAAGTAGTAAACTGGCAACACAAGAAAACATTTTCCAAATATTCACCGGGGAACATTTGAACCAAAAGCAAACATACAGATTTACTGAAGATATCCACCAGTGTGAAAGAAAGTAGTAGGCAGAGAGATGTTCACCCTTACAGGGTTTTTTTTCTTCTTGGAAAAACAAATTTACATTCTTGAATTGTAGAATCTTTCTAAAATAGAAAAGATGCTTGAAATCTTATACTAACTCCTGTAACAGGACAAGTGTCAATACAGTTGAATCTCAAGGCTGAGTAGTTTGATCTTCAAGGAGTGCTGCAGCTTTTGGGCAGAGATGAGAGCATTTTTATTTCCTTGTGCACATTGCCACCTGGTGGTTTTCCACCCAGTTTCTAGAAGAGGCCCCTAAATTCACAGATGCAGCCACATGGCACATGAAGTTATTTGGAAATATTTTCATTTGCTTGATCACAACCTGCAGCTAAAGAAATAGGAGGCTACAAAATAACACTGCATATAGTTACAGAGTTCAGAGGTAGCTTTATCAGCTTTTAATTCTATAGCAATATTTTTCCTGGTTCCAGTTCATATCGTCCAAGATTGTGGTAGTAAAAGAAATCTGGGAGCTAAAGAATTTTGCACATGGGATTATTTATAAAAGCAGCAACTGCATTTTTCACATTTCTCCTGTTTCTCTGCTAATTACTGTTTAAGTTAAACAGGTATGTTAGCTGCATAATTATTTGTTTGCAGATGAGGTTGACACTGGTTTACAGAGTACAGACAACCATGTAATTCCCCTGTAGCTACATGGTAATTATTGTGCTATTATAGAGTAATTAAACATTCAAATAAACATTAAAAAAAGGATTCTGTATGGGAGCTGCCAACAACTGTAGGACAGAAAACCAATAGTAATTCAAATTATAGTGTACTATAGTGGTACCAACTAAAGCAGGTAGTTAAGAGTCTATCATCTTTATACTACAAACAATTTTTGTAGCTTTTCTGGCTGTACAAGTGTCTGGCCTAATGACCAAGGACAGATCTAATTTCGCAAGTTCTCTACATGGGTTAATCATTTTGCCATCCAGTTATGCCTCTCCTTTTCCTAAGGACAGAAGCAAACATGTCGTTTATACTGAAAACAGTAAAAACACTCCAGAGAAGTGTTCTCCAGAAGACCTTTCACCATAGATGTCTTAGCCCTCCACAAAGCAAAGTCAGAACTGCTGCCACCGAGTCAGGGATGTGGCAGCCCTGTGCCAACATCCCCCACCAGCACCAGACCCAGGACAGGCTCCTCAAGCCATGTCCCAGCAGCACTCTGGTTACAGCTGATGCTACACAAGCAAAATAGTCTGGCTTTGCACAAGTTTGCTTCTTTAAGAGACAAACCTAAATATTAACATTAGTTATCTGTCCTAAGTGAAGCCCAAACAAAGTACTTTGTTACCTGTCAAAGTCAAACTACTAAAAACAACATTTAAGCCCATGCCGAAGTGAGACCACAAGACAATGTGTATCATGTATAAGTGTATGTGTATCATGTATAACCTGACCAAACTCAAAACTCAGATTTTTTTCCAAGAGACTTTCCCCATGCATTTTTTACTTTTTTGATGCTGTGATGAAGACCCTTGGTAAGAAAATGGCTCTGTTTAGGAGCAGCCCAGATACTGCAGCTCCTGCCAAGTGCCATAAGCGAGCCCTGAGATAAAGCCCGGTGTACCCCTGCAGCACTACACAGGCCTCCTGACTTCTTCCCCTGCAGCAGAGTGGGCATAAGCACACAAGTTTGTTACAGGCACACCTCAGGCTGTCCAGTCCCTGGCAAACATCAGGCTACAGAAAGTGAACTCATGAACAGATTTCGTTCAACTCCATTGCTGATGATGGATGCAACTTAAACACCCACAGCTCATCGCTAAAGATCTTCCGGCACCTAATTCTCAGATCAAGAAATCGCTCCAACTGGCAAGATGAACTATAGTTCATCCTACAGTGTAAGGTATCAATTTGGTTGAAATATTCTTGGTTCATCGTAACAAGTGAACTTGACAAGCTGATAGGAAATTCTGTACTGTATTTAAGCAAAGATCCTCTTATTGAGCAGAGAGGTATGTTTAAGAACAGTCTATCCATTTTGCGAAAATGTCTTTGAAATTGCATGAGTGTGTATAAAAGAGCAAAGTCCCATTAGAAGTCCCATTCATTAGAATGAGGGGATCATGAGCAAGCAGGAAGAGAGAAGCTGTAGTGAAGTCTGCAGGGGTAACAGGAACTGCATGTCACAACACAGAACGGTATCCTCAGGAGATCACAATACACATTGGGATAGATGAGCTTTCACAACTAAACAAGTTATGCTTTTATTCCAAGTTTGCATCCAAGCCAGTGAGCCAGCCTGGCTCAGAAGGACCTACACCTTTAACATCCTTTCATAAGGATGGCTATACCATGCAATACAGCTACAAGGGAAGTATTAGGGACCTCTGCCCTGTCATGCTTAGTGAAAGGAATACCTGCCCCAAAATAGCAGCTCACTTAATTTAGTCAGTAACTTTAACTGCAGAAGCATTTCTGTTATGCCCTGGCTTCTTATGACTTTTATGCTAGTCCAAGAAGATGCACAAAAAACTGATTTGGGGCAAGTTTGCATTATTTGTGGCAAAAGCATTTTCCATAACTATTTAACACCTATACAGCACTTTTCGAGCCATGGATCTTAACATTTGATGAAGACAGACAAATATCATTAAGCCAAAGGCCATATCGTAAATCATTTAAGACTAGGACCAAAATACAGCAATTTCCATTTCTTTTCTCAGTCTCCTCCAGCAGGCACTTTGCACAGGCTTGATCCTGCGCCTGCTGCGGTCAGAGGGAAGCTCTGCCTCCATCTCAGGGGAAACTGGATCAGGGCCTGAGCGCGCTCAATGTAAAGGCACAGATTAATGAAAGTAATTTTACTTGCACTGCCTGCAAACCCAGCAATTAGCTGTTCTTTATAATAGTTCCCCCTTCTGATCACATGCTGCTACTACCAAAGCACACACACCCATTTAAACCTTGCAAAGAAAAATCTCCCTGCATATTTATAGAGGGGGAATAACCTTCCTAGTGACCAACAGAAACAGATTTATTTTGACCATGGACAGATTACCTCCAGGATGCATACCAAGACTTTACTGACCCTTGGTTGCCTTGCTCTGTTTGCAAAGAAATCCTTGTGACACTGGGAAGCTGCATAGTTTTAAAAGTATAATTTTGTTACCTTTAATGCATGTATTTGTTAAGGTAGCAATAATAATCACAGCTACTGTTATCCTTTTCTTGCTCTGCCCCCTCACTTAGCAACCAGTTTGAGTGTTGCCAGCATTATTCTTGGCTTGCCAAGGAAACTATTTCTGTTCCTTGAATTTAATTTCCTAGCAGAGTTGAATTTATATTTTGTTGCTTTATGGTTGTCATGAAAACCCTCCTTTCCCTGCTAATTACAAGGTATGCTGAAATCTCCTCCTCCCACTCAGCAGATCACCAGCTGTTGAAGGGGCTGTAGCACCACCTCCATCCCTGTGACCACACTCACATTTCATTGAGGACTACTTACTTGTAAGTATATATGCAAAAAATAACATCTTTCCGGATTCTGTTCATTGGCATCTTGGAAGAGACTTCTCAGGAGAAAGGAATTTTTCCACCTCTACACTGAAGACAAATCAATACCGATGAAGTCAAAACTCCCTGTAGAGGGAGCAGGCTCACCATCCCATCACACCCAGGACACTGTAGTCATTTCACCAGATGTGAGTGGAAATAACACCTTTCAGATAAGCACATGGCATCTATCATCTAGCTTATTTGCTGAACCTTGCCAACTCCATCAAGGTAGCTTGCTCTTTGAATGAGAATTAAACAGAATTTCTGACTCAGGGCTGCAAGTTTCCTTATTCAGCATCCCTGGCATGAAGCACACCTGCAGATGTGTCCCAGCATACAGAATTAAGAAATAACTTTCCCACACTGCTGCATTTCTCTAGAATATTCGTCAAGTAGTGCTGGAAACAAGAGCATCAGGCTAAGGGACTCTGCAGGGGGTCAGGCTATCCGATTGCCCCTCCAAGGGCACCCTGCACCAGAACATGCTGATCTACTTGGATACCCACAAAAAAGGAGCAAGCTCCCTCAAGACAGATAATTATTTTACATCTTACCCTCCTTGGAGCTGGGAACCCTGAGCTGGTACAGCATCGCAGAGACCTCTCGCCAAGCCTCAGCACACTGCAGATGCAGGTGAGGTTCACCTGTATCGTGGTCTTCAGAGCTCATGGTGCTTTGCTTCCAGTTAAAGCCAAGGCCATGCCAGGGACATCATCACTGATGCCAAGCAGGTGTCTAAAGGATTTATACCTTTTCAGCTGCCAGAGGAGAAGCAAAACACCTCTGTAATGTGAGCCCAGACCCGTCAGCACAAGCCACACACAGGCACTCGCAGCCAGCACTGCAGATAGAACAACTTGCACAGGGTGGTACAAGCGCACACATTCAGGACCTACTTTTAAACACCAAAACAACTCATCCCAGAGGCTCATGAGGAGTTCTTGAGGGCCTTCTCCAGTCAGCCTAAACTTCTCTGCTGCTCTGTGGTGCTTTAGGACCCTTCAAAGCACCAAAACCTGCCTGTGCATACTCTGTGAGTGAATTACAGGTGGGTTACTACAGCATTCAGCAGGTCTGGGATCATTCTTCCTCCCAGCCTCACCAGCCAGCACACACCAGGAAAGGATATGTGGCTCACATAAGCCTGACATGCAAGCAGAGTACCCCCCCACCACTGGAGTTAGTGGCACCACTGAGCAAGGTGCTGTTTGCAAATACACACACAGGGAGAGGAAGGAGGAGGAGGAGCAGAGGGCACCCACAGCACCCTCCAAGGAGGGCCAGTGCCCAGCCCAGGTGGTGGGCCAGGTCCAGGAGAGCAAGCAACAGGTACAGCCCAAGGACCGAGAGAAGAGCTACCTGCAGCACAGGTCCAAGTTCCATCCAGGAAAAGTGAAGGAGCCAGGAGAGCCAGCAGCAGTGCTGAGCACAGAAACACCCCCAGCACAGATCAAGGAAAAGAAAAGGGAAGGGGCCTGGCCCTGAGCTTAAATGGAGCTCCCAAACCAATGGGCAAGGACTGCATGGGTGGGAGCCCAGGTGATGCTTGTCAGGGCAGCTCAGGCATATTAGTGCCTGCAGTGCTCCCACATCTCCTTTCACTATGGGTGTTACAAGCCTCTACCCCCTTTCCATACAACACAAAATGCTGATAAAGGTGGTGGAGGGAAAGATGGAAATATAGCCTTCTCCCCTAAAATACAGCTTTCCCTATATTAGGTGTAGCTGGGAAGTATATGCTAATAAGTTGTCAAACACTGAACCGAAATTGTGGATAAGAATCATGCTTTTTGTCTAGAAAATTGAAAATGAAATAGCGTCTAAAACTGAAGCTATTACACAGCACATTATCTTGAAGGGCTTTGGTATAATTTAGATAAAACACCCTATCTCTTATTTCAGAAATGTCAACATCATTCTAAATGTACATGTGCTTTTCCCTCAGTTTTCTATGAAGACTTACAACTCTACGAGCCTCTTTCTCTTGTTCTCTCCATTTTCTTTTTAAATTGGTAAATGAGCATTCAATCTTTCAAAATTTCAGGTACATTTTTATATGTGGGAAAAGTGCATGTTCAGAGATGCCCCTGAATGGCTCCATTATGTATGTTATCAGCTGTGACACACTACCAGAAAGAAAATCTATGCCTCTGGATGAAATAGAAAAAATTAATACCGAGCTCCAGAACAAGGATGAAATGTTTCACTTCCCTCCTGCGCTCCTGATATTTATGTTGCACTTCATCCCTCTGGCTCTGTACGTGGTGCGTTGGCGAGGTGGGGTGTGAATTAGTGCCCCAGGCATGGGGTCCTAGACTGAAATGAGAAACACCCCCAAAAAACCTTCACCACAGGCAGGTAATGCAACCGAATGACCCAGCTGGTTGTAGCTGGGCTGCGGCACTGTACTTTGGAAAAGGACTGGCGCGCAGGAACCCTCCTGAAGAGGTGCTTCCTGTCAGGGCTGTCTCTTTGCTTCGCACAGGGCCCCTGGCTGGGTTCAGCGCATCCCTAAAGACCCTCTGTGCATGCCTGGGGCTATACAGCAACCCCAGGGTCTGAGGCCAGGGCTCCAGTGGGGAGCAGGACGTGTAGGAGTTTGGCACCACAGAGTCCTTAGACCTTTAGCCCCCAGCACATACAAAACCTGAGTGTGTTGAGAGCTGGAGACAGCCATTCCCCCCTAATAACTGCAGCGGCATGGCACAGGTCCACACACATCCGCGCCCACGGACCCCCAGGCAGGACAGACTGGCACAGGAGCAAATGGCTTCTCGTCCTGAGCCAGCCAACCTAAACCCCGCTTCTTGCAGGGGCTGCACTTCCCAGCCTGCTCCCAGACACCTCTGCCTCCCGGCCAGCCCCCCCTTTTGCTCTCTGCACCTCTCTTCAAGTGCAGCCCCCCAGGGCGGACCCAGCTCTTCCAAGCTGATGGTAAAGGGAGCAGAATAATTGCCCACCACGTCTCACACACTATTTGTTCCCCTAGCTGCATTTGATTTTGGGAGAGGCTCTCACACAAGAGCCTGGGATATCCCCATTACCCTTCTTTCCATCACCACAACTTTTTCTTCAAACCCTGGGAAAGAGGAAAATACACAAACTGGAATACAGGAAATTCCAGTTAAGCATACAAACCCCCTTTTTTCAGTGGCCAAACACTGGCCCAGGTTGTCTGGAGAGGCTGTGCAGTCTCCATCCTTGGACATACTCAAAAGCCAACCAGGCATGGTCCTGAGCAACTTGCTCTGGGTGACCCTGCTCGAGCAGGGGTTGGAGCAGGTGATCTCCAGAGGTGCCTGTCAACATCAACTACTGTGTGGGTTTCTGTTTGATTGTTTGTTCATAGGAAGATGTGTACAATTAACATGAATCTTATCCATGTTTTGCCATCTCCAACCTCTGATCAAGTTTCAGGAGTGTTTCAGACCCGCTGCTAATTGCCCTCCAATGGTTTCATACCGTTCTTCCTGGGAGAAAAAGCCCTCCTGCAATGGGAAGGGGAAAACAGGGTGTTGGCACAAAATACCATGGGGATGTGCCTCCTGGCAAATGCTGGCAAGCTGAGAAAGAGGGAGGACTGATCACGCAAGCTGGGGTTTGTTGCAGCTGTATCAGTCTGCCTGGGTACCTGCTCCCCAGTGCGAAATGCCCGTGCGTGCATGCAGCCGGATGCGTGCAGCCGCTGTCGTAGCTGGTGGACTTATGGCATGGCTGGGTTTGGCTCTGCTTGCTTTGTACCTGAAGCAGCAGTTGGACAAGAAGAACGTGATTTTTCCCCCAGCATATTTACATTCTCATTTACTTCTATGCAGGCTCCCCCTTTGCTGACCTGAGAGCTGGAGCACATCACACACAGCCCACCACTGTCAGAAACCACCAATGGAGGAAGGTTGTGGTAGCCATTTATCCTACTTAAAATGCCCCTGAGAGTGTATAAAGGTGCAGATTTACACAACTTGGCTGTTTGCTGTCATGAGCAAAGATGCAGTCACACATCAACACTTACCCTGAAGTACCTGTGATTGTCTACCACTCTTAACAGTGTACTACATGAATAAAGAAAGAGGTTTCTAATTAGATTAAGACTGATCAAAAATACATAATGAATTACCAGTCTTCTTTTTTACAAAGCCAAATATTTTGTGAGATGAATGCCGTCCTAATTTAAACCTTCAGCTTAGCGTTCAGCAATTCCCCATATTAACCGTTGCTATTTCCCACTTCCAAAGTGCCATTGATAGCTCTGGGCACTGAGAGGCCATCCCCAGCTCGCAAGGAGACACGGCCATGCAAGCTGCACTGCACTTCTCCAGCGGTCCTGGTGAGTGAGGACTGCGAGGCACTGGTGGGAAGGGCAAACCTCCCAGTGTGCACCGTGGTGGGCAAGGACAGACCCTGGCCAGCCCCAACTGGTAACAGCACCTTGCTGCATGTCCGACATCCCCCTTTTCATCCTCCCTGCTCCCCAGCACTTGCTTTTCTCCTCTTTATTTCAACTCGGCTTACTGTCCCTGTTTGCCAGAGAACGATCGCCCCGAGCAAGCGAATGGGCATGGGGCAGGGTGGGACGTTCCTGCAGAGAGGAGCGCGAGGCTGTCTGCAAACACAGGGTAATTTCCCCGCTCTGAAGGAAGAAGGGTTATCTGTGCTGAGTACGACGGCTGCAGCAAGCTCTCCCCCGAGCCAGGCTGTGGGCAGGGACCCCAGTGCAGGGAGAGAGTAGCCATGGACACTGCTGCCTTTTGCACCCACTTCTGCAATACACGCCACGAGCACTGATATGCCACTCACGTCCCCAAAGTGACTGGAACGCAGACGGCGCAGCTAGCACCGGCAGGGATTGATGGAGTCCCGTGCAGGGGCCAAGTGACGACTGCCATCCCTGCACACACACCAGCAGCCTTTGCTCACCACTTCTGCATACACAAATGGAATCAAACAAGGGGAATGTTTATAGGGACGCAAGTCTGCAGCTGCAATTTACAAGTTCATTAACAGTGTCCCTGCAAAGATCATTTTTTTTAATTGGAGCCCTAATTAGCAATGAATTCTCATTATTTTTCATTGAAATCCCAAAGCAGCTTTGGCACATTCTCTTTGTTCTTTTGAAAATGGGGAAGTGGAGAAGCCTAGGGGAGATAAAGAAGCAGCTGATGATATACTAGGGGGGTTGTTTTCCCCTCAAGCCATTCCTTCAGTTTAATACATTTTGCAGCAATTTTACTTATTATTTATGATTTGAAGAAATAAGTATTTCCATAAAGAAACATTAACTTCATCACAGTTGATTGCTACTCTCTATCCTTCCCAGAAAGATGTGTCACTGGGATAAGACGCACCCTGTAATGAGGCTGGGTTCTTCTTTCACTCAGGCAAAATCTCCATTGACTTCAAGAGGAATTTTACAAGTGCGGGGGCACAAATCCAGAAAGTGGCAATGAGAAAAGGTCTGCCTGAGAAACAGCAGAACAGCCCCCACAATTACAGCGCGGTGGCTCTGAACAGGGAAATGTTAATCAGATGAGGAGGTTTGCCAAAACCTTCATTAGCACCAATAAGGTCAGGCCCCAGAGTGAGCATCTGGCGCCGGGAACCAACCTTGGCACCTCGGGGTTGTTTAATGTGAGCCGCAAGGACCGGCTGCCAGCAAAAGCTGGGGGACAGGCTATTCCTAAAGCGATGGGTGAGATGCTTGGCATCACCGGGGGCACCCAGCTCTCCCCAAAGATGAAACCTCTTCTGCAGAGGGTCAGCTTTCCAGCCAGAGCAGCCAGTACCCAGGGCCATGCCGACTGCTGGGGGAGAGCAGAGGCTGAACTGGCAGAGAGGGGCTTCCTTGCAGCCTGGGAGTACGGGGTCCCAAAAAGCCTCCAAAGTTGGCTTGACTCATTAAAATGAGTATTTGAAGGCAGCAGTGTGCAAAGCAGCAGAATGAAATCTTTACATCACCTCGGAATTCATGTTTTGGTATCACCTGGGTAAAACGAGGTTTTCCCTTATTGAAAACTGGCAATTAGTCTACACCAAAAAGGCATCATCACTTGCTAGTTAGATACACATTGGCACTGTTTTTCTCAGACGGGGAAATACATGGGCTGAGAGGTTATTTAACAGCGTAGCAGCAGCAGCACCCATGTCCTCAGGCAGAGGAGCAGTGCTCAGGCCTGGCCACCGCTCCCTGAGGATTCACCACGTCTTTGGCGGGTCTATCGCAAATGACTACATTTATGTTCCTACAGCTGTATTGGCCTTGCTGACTGTACAAACACAGCTCTTGGAGGCTGAGCTGTGCCTCGCTCCCGAGTAATCCCCCCAGATTTACTCGGCTGTGCTTATCTGACCCTCACTCTGCTAATTCTTCAAGAGACGTAGAAGTGAAAAGCAGCCCTTCAACTAAGTATAAATGTAATTTTTCCTCGGTTTTGGCCCCTTTTCATGGCCTGAGCGCCTTGGAAGGGCCACAGTAGAGACAAGAATCAGCCCCAGTAAATTTAATCACTCAGTTTTGTTGCAGCTCATCTCACCCCAACCCTGCTAACAAGTAAATAATGAAAGAAAGAGAGGTTTGTTTCCCTGGCAGAAGAACGGCGCAGCACCCCGTGGCATCTGTCCCTTGCTCTGACCTGCACAGAAATTTGCTCACAGGGATGTCAACGCCTGGCTGTCGCCTGTCAGGGGACCACGGAAGAGAAGCACATCAAGAAATGGGTGACCTACGCACACTCCGGTAGGATGTGGATTTGGCACTGGAAAAGAGTGCAGCTGTTTGACCGTACTGATATCTGCTCCAAACCCAGAAACCCTTCGGGCTCTTGGTAAATTCTGAGATTTTTTTTCAGAGGGATGGATAATCATCACATTGTTTCCACAGTCCTTCTACAAATTATTTTGATAATAAAGGACCTCCTGTGACATTAAGTACATTTTAATTACAACATTGTCTGTAATGCATATATCTAATTGCAAATAATTATTTTATCATATTTCGTCTGTATGCCTGTTATACGCATCAGATATTATCTTCTAACTCAGTGGTACAGGTTAATTAAAATTTCTCTTTTAATATCGTTTCAAAGCTAACCACATAATTTCATCTGAACACCAGCTGTGTTGGTAAAAATTATTTTTTATTATTTTTTGTCGTGCTTGTCCATGGAGGAAAACCTGAGCCATTTCCAAAGGCTATAATTACTGCACTGCTTTCTGCAGTCATTTATTTGCAAAAGAAGAAAAGAAGGAAGAATCTGTGTAACATCAGTGGCCAGCGGTTGCTTTGTGTGTTTCTGGTTTATTTTGAGGGGTTTTTTGTTCTCTTCCTTATGTACAAGAGAACTTGAGATCTTACCTTCAGAAGGAGAATTTAACATATTACATAGCCATTAGATAAAGTCTGGTTGGTCGGTATAAATTGCGCTCAGGGTTAAGACAATCTGCATGGTCATTCTTGATGATAACAAAGCTCAGCTTAAGGGTGATCCCAGTCAACTGTTTCCTTCCTCATTTACAGTTCCTTGGAGCGATAAAGCGCAAACACAAGCTGAGAGAAAAATTACGAAAATACTACTGAGTGAAAAAAAGAGAGCTTAGGTTAAATATATGGCAATATAAAAACCAAAACAAGAAAGCTGAGCAGAAGACAAGAGGGAAAAGAAGACTCTTATTTCACATGGGAGAACACTTCATCTGTAGCTTGTACTAAGAAATGACCTTTACTTCTTAACCTCTGTGCATTATTTCTTAGGACCGGAAGTATTTCTGTAAGTCTGTCAGCATCTCACTGCTATTTAAGACCGTACCGCTGACATATTCTGCCTGTCTGTTCAGAGTCAGCTCCAGGGAAGATAGAGGGGCAAAGGCCGGCAGGGAGAGGGTTAAGACGTGTCCCCAAAAGCCAGGATACAGCTAGGCAGCCAAAGGAGGGGAGCAGGGGCTCCCGGGACCTCCGCCGATGCCGGGCAGGCAGAGGTGAACGCTGCCAGGAGGAAATTGCTGGAGCTCTACCGAGACCATGAGTGACCTTTTCTCTTGGAGGGGGGTGAAGTAAACAACACTTATCTCGGATTTAGTGCAGTTGAGACAAGCAGCACTTTATCTCTGTACCGTGGCACATGGAGCAGGGAAGCAGAATAGTGATTTTCCTGCTTTTATGGTGTAAGCCATCTCTGCTTTCTTAGTCCGGTCTCAAGTTGATCTGTAACACATCCTCACAGAAAGATCTTGGCTAGGGCAGTAGGCTATGGGATTTCACAACTTGCCATAAACCTCTTGATGCAGTTCAACCTTTTGCAAGCGTAGTCTGATCTCCCCTTAGTGGGTAGATATTTTTACTCCACGAAATTTCCTCATTCTCCGTGCTGTTTCCTTTTGGAAGGCATCAAGGGACATGCAATCCATGTTCCTTCTATTTTGGATTTTTTTCCAACCATAGACATAAATTCTTCTCTTTCCCTCTATACACAGTTTGAAATTCTGGCAGAAGGAAATCTGACGTCTTTTTTTGACAGCGTTTTTTTCCTGTCTGTCATTTTTACTATATCAATGACATTTTAATGCCTCATATGCTGCAACGGTTAGAAATTTTTCATCAGATTTTTCCTAAGTAGCCCAGCACCCAGAAGTTCCATTCCTTTTTACTGCCAGATTTCCAGGGTTAGGGACTTCTGAAAACCCAGTTCCCAACCACTACTCCGCTTAGGGACACTCCCGCTCCCAGCTTTATGTGTGGTTTATTTCAACATAGTTTATTTCAGCGCTATCACCCACTGTTTGCCATCTTGCAGCCTACTGGAAGTTGTGCTCAAAATAGGGCCAGGGCCAGATCCTGCCACCTCTGAAGGGCCACTGACCTTCACCCTGCCGTGCCAGTCTCCGAGCCTTGCGTCTCGCTTGCTGCATGCAGAGGCTCACACCTGATGCTGTAGCTATGGCTGGATGGGAAAATTTCACAACTTTAAGCTCAGGCAGCTTAAATTAGAACTAAATCCCTCTGAGGAGGAAGGACTTTTGTGTACCAGAGTTCCGTCTGCTTTTCCTAAAGTAAATATTCAACTCCTACGAAGTAAGTATTAAATAAGTAACTCATGCTAAATAATTAACTGTTTTCTGGGAAGACTGTGGGCTGTAGTATGCTTCTCTGAGAAGTCAGCACGCTTCTTCAGGAGACATCCTCCGCAGATGGCGTGCACCTTTGAACTGCTCTTCTCCACCTGCCAGATAAGCTGTGGCAGCAGTTGCACCTCTCCCGACTTGCTTTGCATTGCCAGCCCCTCCAACACTTCAGCATCTGTGCCATTAATTCATCTGCAACAGGCAAAGGACAATAAGAAACCCTTTGGTTGCCAGATGAGAGTCACTGGGGGAGATCCTCAGCGAGTGTAAAGGGACAAGGTGCCTTTGCTTTTATAAACCCAGCAAAACTCCGAACCTCAGCAGAAGCTGATCCACGGAAAGCAGTTTGCAGGTTCCAGACTTAGGAAAAGTCAGGTGTATATTAGAAATTAAGCATTAACCATATGGCTTTGAGTCTAAAGCAGTACCTTGTAGGTGCAGGGATCCATGCCTACATACCCTATAGGAACACTGTTAGGAAAATATACCCATCAAACTCAGAGCCAGCTGGAAAAATCTTTTACACAAGCTTAGTCATATCAAGACTGAGAGAGCAGAGTCTCATTTCCATACGCAGCACGCTGGCACAGTACCAAAGCTCTGCCAAGCACCCGCACACTGCACCTAAGTCAGGAAGCATCAAGTGAGTTGATTCAAAGGCAGGAATAAGTGTGCCTTAATGGATGTGTCAGATGAAGGATATGCAACAGGACACAAAAAATAACCTTCTAAATACAATTTGAACCATTTGGTCTGAAGGACAAATAATCAGTACCAGCATCCTACGCTAAGGAAACGATTATCTCACCCGTACATTATTTACAAGGCAAGTTTCTTTTATTTACTTTCCCCCTACCCTTTTTTCCGGGCTCATTATAAAGTGTTATATTGACACAAGTAAGTAGAGAAGTTCTGTAATTTAATCTCTGTCATTAAAATTTCAGACTCAACAGGAAAAGTAACCTTGCCTGTTCATCAAGTCCAGTGAACTTCAGGCGGACGTATTTACAGCTGCAGGGACGGGTTTCACCTTTCCACAAACTCTGCAGCAAGAGGCAGAGTTTCTTACCACCACCCGCCCTTGCGTACAGCAGGTAAGAAAACAGGACAGAAATTCCACCCTACTGTGACTAAGAAGCTTAATGCATTAAGAGCACAGAAATGCAGGCCAACTCCTGCTTCTTCTGGCCCACCAAAGTCAAAAGATTGAAGCAAATGAAGCACATGCTGTTTTTTTATTACTTTGACTACGATTCTGTTCCAGACATTTTGTTATACGCTATGGTAAGTCACTGCTGTCTGACCATCGAAACGTGATTTGTGTCATCTTTCTGATGTGAAATTTAGAAAGTAAGCATGTCCTCAAGATGATAATAAGCAAGCCCCTGAGACCCATAGCTAGTCTTCACTCCTCAGGCCTGCTACGCTCTCACACAACGCATGAGAAAGAAATTTAGGAATTTAGAAATGAATGAGGACAATGTGGGACACGTGCTTGTACCCTCAGGTCTCGGGTCAGTCATCCGTGGCAAGCTGAGTGCGTAAGGCACAAGGACAGGCAGGTTATGGCTTCCAGGAGCCAGCACCAGGCCAGCGCCTGCTGCTGTGGAGTGGTCTCTAAAAGGATCGTAAGAGGCGCTCGCTGCCCTGGTCTCTTGTGAGGTCACTCTCCACCCACAGCAAACAGATGGCCCCGGGGAAGGAGAGGCGTCCCTGCGCAGGCACGCAGCTCTATGTGGGCTTGAGACCTTGCTGAGCTCTTCCTCTGTCCTTTGGATAATGCTCAGGCCTTGGGCACGCCTGACATCGGGAAGAGGCGCAAGCAAAGCGGAGGCACAGGGTGTGGGAAAACGTCCTTCCTCAGAGGGCGCAGCAGTGGACCTGCAGATTTTGTGTCTTGGAGAATTTCAGGAAGCCTTTTCCTTTCCAAGGCAAAACTCTCCGGGGACAGCACTGCTCAGCATCCTCCCCTTCACGTGATCCATGCCCCAGCGACTCGTTCCAGCAGAAAACGTGCAGGGGACGTGTCCTGCCGCTGCTTCGTGGGCTCCCGTTAGCCAACAGCCCATGCCCAGGCAGCCGGCAGCCCAGAAGCAAGTGCAGAAAACACGACCAAAGACCAATACTGCGCACTTTGCTTCTGCTCCCCTGCCCCGTGCATCCCTCACAGTGCCCTAGAGGTGGCAATGGCAGGCACCGAGCACCGGTGGCATGGACCGGCTGCAGGAAGAAGCAGAGGCAATGCCTGCTGTGGGGCCGTCGCTGTTGGCGTGACCCCATTACTCCCTGGAAGTACCACGCTGCTTCCAAGAGAGGAGGAACAAAATGCATGAGCCGTGCAATTCAGGGATAGCATGCCTGCCGGTAGCGTAAACTCATATTAATAATTTAGGCAATTCTATTTTAGACTGGAAATGTGCTGCCCCTTACCTATATTGCTGATATGCAACGGGTGCCTGAAATAGTAACTTCTCTAATAGCTCTCTACAGCAACGAGCCCGCATACAGCCACGAGGGGCTGTGACCAGTAGGCAGGCTTTCCTCCTCAGGGCAGACGCAGCAGTGACATGATTTTCAAGGTCATCATTTTCTCTTTTGTCTGTGGGGTCTTGGCTGCGCTACGACTTCCCAGAAATATCCCCCGTACTGATGTGATGCAGGCCTTCCTCCACCAGAGCCAGCACGAGCGGGGGTCTGCCCACCATGTTATCCAAACGAACACACAGCTAAGAAGGCAGATCCTGCACAAGGGAGTGATTTATCTAAATGAATACTGAATCCATTCACACCGCTGCCGTGCTTATGTTTGTATGTTCAGCTCACTTAGGATGTCACATTGTGCCGTGACCTTTAAAAATTCAATTCTGTGATAAGTGATTACTGCTTTGTCCCCTTAAATGACTGCTTTATATAGATTTTACTTCAGATCCTGAAAGCTGAGTGACCAAATCTCTTTCAGGAAATTATTCTACCTTAAGGATCAACTTTCGGAAACGCATCATCTGACTTTCTGGGAAACTGCAACTATTATATTGTTAGAAAATACAAGTCATAGGATTTTACAAGCGGTTCCTCTACACAGGCTGAAATCATTGCTGCAAGTTCACTGGGATTTCTGGTTTGCATTACGCTACATCGACTCGTAAATGAATCATTTGAAAAGTTGTATTTTATGATGTTTTAACTAATAGGTTAAAGGTCAGCTGCATATAATTCTGAGTTCCTAAAGGTATATATTCATTCGGATGTATTTGCTTACCTAAAACTTAGAGGAGAAAGTGTTAAATGGGTTTTCACCTTGCGTGTTCTTAATAAAAGACAAAGGATTTTTACACCATAAAGATTAGCCAACGTATGGTGATGCATTTACATGCAGAACAAAATATTGTCTCGTATTATATGACACATGACATGCAGAAGAAAATGCAAGTTAGAACATCCATGGTTTATCATGCAGTTTTGTACCGTGATGATTATGCTAATGCAAAGACATGGGAAAAATAAACAGGAAAATTGTCAGAAATCTTTAGGATAACTTCCATTTTTAAAAGCTTTTATTAGCCTGTGTATTTCCATGTAATATGCGCTCTGAAAGCTAGGAGAAGAAACTTTTGTGAAGCAAAGTCTCTCAGCACTTCCATACGGAAGTGTCTTAATTTCTGGGAGCTTTGAAGTTTTCCTCGTTGCAGCCAAATGGCCAAAACCCCTTCTCACAGGAATCCACTGAATTACATTAATGCTTGCCCCTTTACCAGCCTGCTTATTTCCTATTTCAGAAGAGCCACTAGTGATACAGAGATCAGATTTAGTCCTCACTTAAGCAGAAAGCACACGAACACTTTAACTGTAAAGGCAGCAGGGTTGAATTTGGCCCACGTGCCCTGCGCTAGGCTTTTCAATGCCGCTGCAAACAAGCAGGCAGTCTTCAAACCTCCTCTGGCTGCTTGCAGCTGGATATCACAACATGTTCGCTCACCAATGCCAGCCAACCCTCCAACCTCCAGATACAAATGCCTTGCCCAACAGTGAATTAACTCCCTACCATCTACGTACAGCATCGGAGGCACTTTTCCATCTCTGCAGCTCACTGATGCACAAGAACTGAGTTTAAATAACCTGAATTCTGTGATTAAAGCACACAAGTAAAAACAAAAAACCCAAACCACTCTAATTATGCTAATCTTAAACGATGCTGACTCACTGAGCTCTTCACGTGACCACATTTTCCAGGACCTAATAGGGAGAGAAAGGACTGCCCTCCTAGAGCTCCGCAATTCAAGTAATGAAATCTATATTCTGTGGAGCTTTTCACAAGAACTTCTGGCAGACTTTAAAAGAGTGAGTGCCTAAAGCTATGCAGTTAGGTACTGAGCACAAAAATGCTTTCCTAGTTATCACAAAACTTATTAGACATTAGACCAGCTATATAATCACAATTGCTTTTCTGCAATAACAATTTTATTTTTTTTTAACGAAGCAGAAAAAGACAAAAATGTGGAACGATCAGAAATTGCCAGAAGAGACAAACTGAAAGTTCTTGTTTTTCTAAGTCAATTAAAATAAAAGGGAAGAAGGGGGAAAAAAAAAAGAAAAGAGCAAGCAAGATTTTAGCCATGTGCTTCCTCAGCCAACTGCATATATTGATTTGTGGCAATGAAAGGGAAAAGCTGGAATGACCCAATTCGCTCTTCTCAGGAAGCTGCAGATTTGCTCAATTTGCAAAACGTGACCATAAATTCTAGACAGTTGTTGAAGGTTTATAACTTTTCTAGAATGAGACATTGTGTAACAGTGTTATGGGAAGAATATGCAATATGAATTACTGTAAGCCTTAAATGGGCTCCAAAACAATAGACTATTAGGTGACAATAAATTCTCTCTGTGTCTGATTACAAGGTCATGCGGTCAAACTTTTTTGTATAAGAAAAAGGATTAAAGTTTTTTTAAAAAAATCCTGCGTGTCAGCACTATTGCTCTTCCTATGACTCCAGGAAGCTAATTCTTAAAGAGCAGCAGCAATGCCGCAAGGTCTGGTGACTCTACAGGGTAGCATTATAAGACATGGCCAGTCATTGCTCTCCACCTTCCAGAATCCAGCTGTGCTTCGATGGGGGGAAAGCTGTGCTGCGGTCACCACCATGTTGTGCAACCAGCAGCACCCACAAGCACCGACTACAAGCCCCTTCCACCACAAACTCCTGCCACTTGCTTATTTATTTGTTTATTTTGCCAGGTTATTTCTCACCCAGACCAGTTCCCTAATCTCCCTTGCCACGTGGCCCTCCCAGGGGTGGTGGGAGAAGATGGGACTGTGCTTTTTCTAGTGGGACATGTTTAGGCTTGTTGATGTGCTGCTTTGGTGACTCCAGGCCTTCGCAGAAGAAACGATCCCTGAGAGGGCTCACAGGAAGCAAGATGTGGCAGTGATATATTTTCCGGTCCTAACAATAGTAATTCCTGTGACATTTTATTTTTCTACAATGATTCATGGCTGAAAAAAAATTTCTAGAAATATATGACATGGAAATTAATTTTTAAGTAATTTTGTTAAAAACTAAGATGTATACATGCAATTTATTTCTCTGAAACACGTTTTCTTTTTTAGGACCTCATCGTGCCTTGGAACTTACTAAAATTTACTCTTCTACACAGGATTTTTACTGAGAGGATCCGAGGGCCTTTAACTGAAACCCTGCTGGCTTCTAATTCTGGGGCAAATCCTGCTCTTGTGTAACTACAAATCTGCTCAGTCTTTTACCTTCCTCATATGTCACGGGAGTAAAGACGGCACTTATTATTTACGTATCTACAGCGCAAGGAGTTATTCAAAACGTGAAGGTTTTTCCTATAAACAGAACCGAGCGTAGCTAGGTGCTGGTTCCCAACGGTGTGCCCATTTCCAACATGCTGGCGCACCGCCCTGCGTCTGGTATTCACACAGCTCTCCCTGCTCCGCTGTGCCCCACTGGCAATCCTGCCCCTGGCCATCACTGCCCCGGGCCCCGGACAAAGCTGGACTTCCCACCAAGTGTGGCCTTGGCACCGCCACCTTTGGTGGTCTCGCCGACCACGCTGGGTGCTGTGGGAGGGTTGTGGCCGCAGCGCCTGGTGAGAAATAATGCGGGTGCTAAACCGGAGGCCCAAGTCGGTGGCAGCAGGCCGCGGGCTGCTGACAGGCCCACCGGGCGCTGGCAGGCTGCGCTGGAGAGCGGCAGCCACCGGGGTACGGGGGCCCTGAGGCTGCCACAGAGTATGAGGTGCCCGCGGCGCTCGGGCTCTCCCAGCCCCTACAGCACGCCGGCGCCAACGGGGCTGACACACGGCCGCCTCGGCAGGGAGGCCCGCGGGCGTGGCGTGACGTCAGGGCGACGCCAGGGTGACGTCAAAGGCGACGGC